>JAYEVH010000354.1:0-68773 GCA_036346255.1 Ampelocalamus luodianensis | reverse complement strand
GATTTGTGGTGGTTTATTTTGATGATATATTGATATATAGCAAATCCTTAGAGGAACATCTTGACCATTTACGTGCTGTTTTTAATGCCTTACGTGATGCATGTTTATTTGGTAACCTTGAGAAGTGCACCTTTTGCAACCGATCGAGTCGCTTTCTTGGATATGTTGTTACTCCACGGGAATTGAAGTTGATCAAGCCGAGATTGAAGCAATACTGAGTTGGCCGACTCTAACACGGTCACATAGGTACGAAGCTTTTAGGACTTGCGGATTCTACCGCCGCCGTGAAGGATTTCAGACCATCGCCGCACCATTGAATGAGCTCACCAAGAAGGGCGTGCCATTTGTTTGGAGCACCGCATGAGAACGCATTCACCACATTGAAAGATAAGTTAACACATGCACCACTACTCCAACTCCCTGACTTTAATAAGACTTTTGAACTAGAATGTGATGCTAGCGGAATTGGTTTAGGTGGCGTATTGCTACAAGAAGGTAAACCTATAGCATACTTCAGTGAGAAATTGAGTGGACCTAGTTTGAACTATTCTACTTATGATAAGGATAGACATGATATTATTTGTTAATTTATCGATTCAATGTGGATGATATTCTTTAATACTGTATTGTACCATAGGCTAGATAGGCTTATATATGAACCAACTGAGGGAAATACATGGTATGCAGATCATATAACAACATACCGTAGCCTTCGAAACGCACACGAGTTGAAGGCTACGTTACATTATTATATGATTTGCATGCCACATATTTCCCTCAGTTGGTTCATGTAAATCTTATTTAGCCTGTGGTACAATACATGATTAAATAACATCATCCACATCAAACTGATAAATTAACAAAGTGTGTCCTATTTGATCGCGATACATATGATAATACCCCTCCTCCTTCATCCTGACCCCGATTGCAATAAACCCGCATGTGTATCATGTAACGCTTGAAATGTTGTCAGTTTTATATATGAAAATGTACATTACAACTCCATTGGAAACCTTAATTTCCAATTATGAGTACTTTGTGTGGGAATTCATGAAACCCTAATTTCTGAAACCAAAAATCTAAATTTTTGAGACATAAATCCTTAATTTTTGAGACAATTTCAGAACACATGTAAAATTATCCAAACATTACACAATCAATTCCATTGTGTAAGGAGCTTTCAAAACAAAATTCATAATTTTTTGAGCTCATTTTCTATATTTACAAATTTCTACAAACAGTACGCTTAAATAAAATTGTGAGAAAATTTAGAACGGATAAAATTATGAAAAAAATCACACAAGCAAATTTCATAATTTTTTGAACTCATGTGCTATATTTTAAAAATCCTACAAACACCACTAAAACCCTAATTTCTAGAGGAGAGAGCATCCGCACGACAGCCGTGCGGGAGCACTCCACCGCATGGTGGCCGTGTGGTAGCAGGCAGGTGTCGCCTCCTGCGCCCCCACTGCGCAGTGACCATGCGGCAGGGCGATATTTTTACAAATTGCACACGACGATGGTCATTCTTGTAAATACTGGGCGAAAATACGCCAATACAGCCAAAAATTCATAATATAGGTCATAGTAGGCACTATTCAAATAATTTATGCTGTCCGTTGCAGATCTAACGCCAACAACCAAATGAAATGAAATGCAAGATATGCAACTGGTGTTTGTTGAAGGACCATATGCTATCTGCGTCCCAACCCGTGCATCTGAATTCTCTAAAGATACTTTGATGCAATGTTTCGATTATTTCAGGTGAAATAAACTGCACGGGTGTCCCATTTGTTGTTGGATACAGCAGCTCCTACCAGACTACCGCACCATCGCAAGCGTGTTCTTGAGGAATGGTTGCCACCAGGAATAAAATTCCCGGCCGGTAACCGCTGGTTACCGGCTACCGGACCCCTTCCAGGAAGATCAAAACCGGAACTACAACGTCCGGTTTAGCAACTTCAAAATTTAAATTTTGAATTTTGAACGAATTTTAAGCAAATTTGAGCGAATTTCAACCAAAAAACCGGTTTGATCGGTAACAGACCGGTAACCGCCGGTTACCGGTACCGCCGCCTGGACGGAAAAATGCCCGGAAACGATTACATAAACCTTGGTTGCCACACCTCCTTCTGGTCAGACCACTAGCTACCCTGTGGGCCTCTCCGTCATTTTCACCACATATGTCACCAGTGTTCAGCGCAAGATTGAGTCTGTCATTCTCCTGGCAAAGAAGGTGCAAAAGCCTTCCAACAAGGCCAGCAGCAAAACAACTTCTGAAGGCTGCAAGCTGGTCAGGCTACTGGCAGAAGCTAGAGAGATGACTGTCTCTGTACATGAATCCATATCGCATTTGTTGCCAAAGCAGATTGCCACCACCAAAGCAAGCAAATGGCCTTGTCTCCAAGAGGTATCTCTCCTGAACATTCTTAGCTCATAGATATTTCTCAAACCTTGTCGCTCTGGCACCTTGTGATTGGTATCCATCGACCTTTTAAAGGATTCGCCAATCATATAATACCTTTCTAGTTGGTATGCAAGACAAAATGTACATAGAATTGATCAGTTGAAGAAAAAAGTTGTGACCATGTTCATGCCATGACTTCTGATTTCAGTAATACTTTACCAAGCGGTGACTTCGATTATTCTATAGCTGAATGTCGTGTTGATATGTTTCTTTTTTTTAGTATATGGTGAATACAAAGGAGACCAAAAAGGAATTTCCCTGTAAAAAATGGCTGAAATATGTAGTCTCAGTGGATAAACTATATCTTCATAATTTTGTTAAGAAATATTCACTGATGTTGGGCAAAGCATGATGTGCCAATTCTTTCCAGCTGTAAGTTTTACCCGGCCAATTATAACTTGGTTTGATCTTTGAAATAGCCATGTTACCTCCCACCTATTTAAGATTGCAACTGGCGCATCATGTTCGCGTGCAACAAATTGATCATCCTGAACAAGCCAGCTTTAGTCCATGTGGTAGTAGCTCATAATTAGCTTGCCTAGAATTATTATATTAACAGATGTACAAGAACCAGACATCAGCACATGTCACGAATAATTCAGATCCTCACAATATATGTTGTCACCAATAGCTTATTTGGTTCAGCTCATATTCAATTGCGCATGAAGTAATCTTACAGATCTATGAGTTTCTATTTCGGATGGTCAAGAATGCTGATCCTTTGGTGGTGGATCTTGTTGCAGGTGGATGAAGCATGCCAGCAATGCTCCATGAGGTGTTGAGTCCATACTTATCTAGATGTTACCTGGACATTGAGTGTGCTTCTGGAGATTAAGTCAACTCTTCCTCTCACTAACCATTTGTAGATATGGTGTAACATGTTTTCCTTGGAATGTTGCTCCCTCTCCCTATAGCCGACACAAACTTGAATAGCCGTCCATTCATTTTTCCTGAAATAATTGAAACATGACAGATTGGCAATGCTAATTAGCAACATTTATCTTCTTATCCTACACTACGAAGTACTCGTGCAGACCGCAGATTTACATGCGAGACATGACAAAGTGAAACGATTAATTAGCATTTAGTGACATATGGCTCTTTACAATAAACAAACAAGGCCATCATGTTATATGAGGCCTTTCATTGTGTGATGTCATAAGCTTCATGATTATGTCGAATTTCATGTCTGACATAGTGGTTCATTGAACAAGAAGATACATGCCATTTGTATGTGGAAGCTTAGGTACAAGAAGCACATTTAACTTCTGTAAAATTGTTGTGGTAGTTGTTGGGGTACAGGTCTGAAGACCTAGTTTAGGGCACTTGCCCTCATCTAACCAGTGACAAGGCTCTTACCGGGCAAGGTAGAGAGACTCTAAGGCCTAACTTTAGAAAGGGAGGAAGACTAGAGACTTGTTTGATTGTTCATTGCTTGACGATAATAAGTGCAATGTTGTCCTTTTATAGGGATGACTAGACTTGATCTGTAAGAAACCTATCATTGTATTAAGGAAACTAATCTCTAATAACCAGAAACTTATCTCTAATATATAGAATATATCTAAAAGGAAACAAACCGAAATAATAAGGAAATTAATTATTCTTATCCTAATCCGCGATATGTTGCCAACGTTATAGCTTGTCATGCCCAAACATTTCACCCCTCGAGGTGAGACAACACATCCTCGAGCTCAGGCAGCGACCATGGACGAAGACCTTCATCTCCCCATGTTGACTAGAGTATCCGGCACCAACGTCGGGTCGCTTGAGAGCATATCAGTGACACTCCGACATATGATGCCCAAGGAAGAAGCTTCTTAGCATGTTGTGGCATTGAGGAAGACGCTGACGGCATGGGCAACTGACATGGGGAAACAGTGACACCCTTACTTGCCACGGAGCATAACGATGGTGGGGAGGGCACGATGACGTTGGTCCCTCAGTCGCTATGCTCCGCATCGCCTATGGCACAACATCGGTCGATCGCATGGAAAAGATTGCCACTGGACAATGGCATCATTCCTCCTCGGCGAACGCACCGGGGGTGCAGTCAAGGGCAATGATGTCCGCTGGGGTGGCATTGGTGGTGATGACAGGAGTGGCATCGGTGGTGGCGCTAGTTTTGAAGGTGATGGATATAGCGGCGCTGCCATGTTGGCGACGACAGGCATCACCTCCTTTCGCTCCTCCATCTTGGCCACAGTTGAAGCCGGCGAGGATGCCGTCGAGGCCATCGGATTGGTGGAGCATTCCTTGCTTCTGGTGTGTCTTCTCTCGCCTCCGGAATGTCAGATATGTCTTGTATAGGGTGTTGTTTGCATATTTTTCTACACCAGTAACTTGTATATTTTGGCTTTTGACACATTAGAATAGATTCAGAGTTCATTCCAACATGCTATCAGAGAACATGGCTCTCTTTCCTCCCCAAAAAAATCTAACCTAGCCCCTCCTCTTCTTCTTCCTATGTGGTGGCCGCCGCCGCCGTTTGGATGCTTCCCGACGCCGCCTCGAGCTCACGCCGCCTGAGCTCCTCTGCCCTGAGCTCCCATCGCCGCTTTGAGCTGTGCCGCCTGAGCTCCCATCGCCGCTTTGAGCTGCGCCGCCTAAGCTCCTCTGCTCCGGGTCGCCGTCGCCTCCCTCTCGAGCTGCTGCCGCCCCGAGCTCCTCCCTCTACTCGGTTCCGCACTGCCGCCCCTGCTCCGAACCCCACGTTGCCCCAGCACCGAGCTCGATGTCGGACCTGCACCACCTCCTCCTTCAGCTCTGACCGAGCTGCTCCACCCCAGATCCTGTCAACGCCTCGGCTCCCTCCTCCCTTTGCTCCGGATCCGGCCGATGCCGGGCCGCCCCGACACTCGGGCCCCCTCCGGAACTTCATATTTTGGCCTTTGGCCCATTGGAATAGATTCACGGTTCATTCTAGCACGGAACACCAACATCTTTTCAAGCATCTCAACCATACGACTCAGCATAGTGCTGACTATCATGGAATTGGAACCTCGTTGCCTGACATGGTGGAAGGGGCAAAGATTGGCTCTGATACAAAATGTTGTGGTAGCTGTTGGGGTACGGGTCCGAGGACCGAGGGTAGGACACTTTCCCTTATCTAACCAGCGACATGGTTCTTCCCTGATGCAGTAGAGAGGCTCTGAGGCCTGACTTTAGAAGGGGAGGAAGACTAGATACTTGTTTGATTGTTCATTGCTTGATGATAATGAGTACAATGTTGTCCCTTTTTATAGGGATGGCTAGACTTGATCTGTAAGAAATCTATCCCCATATTAATGAAACTAATCCTTAATAATTGAAAATGTATCTCTAATACATAGAATATATCTAAAAGGAAACAAACCCAAATAATATAGAAACTAATTATTCTTATCCTAATCCGTGATATGTTGCCAACGCTATGGCTTGTCATGCCATAACAAAATAAAACAGTTCTTTCTCTCTCATTATCAAGAATCTGTTTTGAGGCTAGATATCTGAACTGCTGATAGTTGTTATTTGTACAGTACATCCTAAAGGATGCTTGGCAACATCTTTGCTGCCATCTCAATTGTCAGATTAAAATGGCAGGCTGCAGTATTAAGCGATGGACTGGTAATTTTCCAATCGAACTTGTTCTATTATTTGCACCCAGATTCATGGCCTTCTTTGCCCCATACTCCCATGTTAAGATCTACTGAACTCATCACCTTATTCTTTTTTTTAAAAAAAAGGAAAAAAGAAATGGCATTTATGAATTAGCTTTCATAAGTAATGCTATTCTAATTTGATTGAGATTATTTGTTTAGACCTCAACAGAACTCTGGCATTAAAAATGTGAAGTATTTGTTAAGAATTCTAATGCAACAGAGAAACAATGCTGCATAAGGATTGAGGTGCAGGTACAACTATCAGAAGTTGAGAACTGAACTGGCAGATTGTTGGTAGGTGAAGTCAGCCGGTCTTTCAACAAGCACCTCAGTTGCATAACTTGCATTCCATTTCTTTTTATTCTGGTTTGGCAATCTGGATTTTTAGTTAAGCACTCGTGCAGATACTTTGCCACCTATAGTTGAAACCCGGAAGACCTCGGAAGAAGATCACAGAGCACCACCTTCACAGCTATGTGCATCTTTACGGACAGGTTGCGCAGGTGGTACTAAACCCGGAATTATCGGACGATATCTCCTGAAAGTGGACATCAACAGGAATCTATTCAGCCCAGTCAACTTATAAGGCTCAGTTTCTGGCATCGACAGAAAAACCCCACGTAGGTCTATTTTGGAGTTCTTTGGCACCGCAAAAATGCAAATTTTTTGCATGGTTGGCGGTTCAAGAACGACTCCCGACGGCGGATAATCTAGCAAGAAGACATATGCCAAATGATTTTTGGTGCCCATTTTGTACTAACAATCCCGAAACAGCCGCTCATCTTTTTATAAACTGTGAGTATACGCGAAGGGTTTGGAATGCTATAGCAACATGGGCACAGCGCAACAGTTTATTACCAGCCAAGTGGGACGCTCAGAAGTCAGTACTGGATTGGTGGCTGGCAATATCCCAAAGAGAGGAGTTCACAACCAAAAAAGGCCAAAGCTATTTAGTCGTTCTCACTCTGTGGCAGGCCTAGAAAGAAAGAAATAGGAAGATTTTTCAACACCAGCGAAACGATGTCACGGGGATGATAGCGATCATAAAGGAAGAAGCTAGGGCTTGGATAACAAGTGGGGCAAAAATTTTAGCAGCCTATTTACCGACAGGAGACGTGGCACTCTCTTGAGGTTCACCCCGGCTGGGTAGGCGGCGGTAGAGTCCACGACATGGAGAATAGCCACCTTCAAGCGTTGCTATGTTGGGTGGAGCTAACTGCGTAGGGCGCTTAGTGATTCTTGTTTCGTTTTTGTTTTTTGTTTTCTCTTTCGTTCGTTTTGTTTTAGTTTCTTCCTAAGCTTTTATACTGATGCGAACCCTATCCTTCTTTAATACAATAATGACAATACTCTTACCATTTCACTAAATATAGTTGGAACATCACATGCTCTTAAGCTCACTTATTGACATCTCTTGCGCAGAAATAAATGAGCATCGGTTTGTCTTGGAGTTAGGTGATTACACCGCAGCAGAAAACTTGCTCCAGTATTGACAGCAAGAGGATGGTAGCTGGGTTGACCTGTTGATGTCATTGCTTTTGGTTCTGTAAATAGAGTGCACTACGAAGTCTGAGCACCAACGAAGCACATCTATTCATCCTTTCTAGCCTTGTACTTCCCTTGAGGCGCACACGGCACAAGTCTCATCGCGCGCGCACCTCCACCTCCACCTCCACCTCCACCTCCGTCTCATCTCCCGCGCGCCGCACCCGCAGCCGCACCGCAGCTAGCTAGCTTATGGCTCGCGTCCTCCACACCTCCCGCGTTGCGCCGTCCGGCCCCGCCCTCCACGAGCGCTCTCCCGCTCACCTACCTAGACGCCATGTGGCTCCACAGCCCGCCCGTCGAGCGCCTCTTCTTCTACCGCCTCCTCGACATCGCCCCCGGCCACTACTCCAACCACATAGGCCTCATCTCCAACCTCACACACTCCTTGTCCCGGGCACTCCGCGCCTTCTACCCGCTCGCCGGCCGCATCCGCATCACACCCGGGCCCGCCACGCCCAACCGCTACGACCTCTTCTACCAGCCTGGTGACGCCGTCCACTTCACCGTTGCCGAGTACGACGACCGTGTCCACATCGACCACCTTGCCACGGACGACCCCAGGGAGCTCGCCAAGATCGGCCCCCTCGTGCCGCCGCTGCCGGAGGGCGGCGCGGTGCTCGCCCTGCAGGCCACCGTGCTGCACCGCGGCCTCGCCCTCGGCGTCACCGTGCACCACGCCGCCTGCGACGGAGTCGGCTCCACGCACTTCCTCCACACCTGGGCCTGGGCAGCGGCAGCCTGTGCCGGCGCCGGGGCGGACGCGCCAGAGCCACCCGTCATCGACCGCACCTTCATCCGCGACCGCAACGACCTCTACGACATCTTCACCGCACCCAGGCCGGCGTCCAGCGACGACGTCGGAAAGTTCTTCTTCAGGCGGCCCGACGCCGACCTGCTCCTTGCCACGTTCGCACTGTCCAAGGAGCACCTGCAGAGCGTCAAGGGCACGATCGCCCGCGAGGCGGCGCGTCGCGGCGTGCCGCCGCCTCGGTGCACGTCGATTGTCGCGACGTTCGGCTTCGTCTGGCAATGCTACTGGCGAGCTAATCCTGCAGGCAGAGTAGCAGAGTCGTCTTGTAGCGACCACCGTGCCTTCTTCTTCTTCCTCACGGACCACCGGGCCCGGCTGGAACCGCTCGTCCCCGACAAGTACCTCGGCAACTGCGTCGGCCCGTGCTTCGCCTCTGCGCCCAAGAAGGAGGTCGCCGCCGCCGGCGCGGACGGTCTCTTCACCGCGTGCGCCGCGGTGGCCGCAGCCATCGACGAAGCGGTGCGCGGTGGACCCGGGTACTGGAACGGGTGGACGGAGCGCGTCATGGAGGCGCACAGCAGCGCCGAGTTGCCGCTGTCGGTGGCAGGGTCGCCAAGGTTCCACGTGTACGAGGTGGACTTTGGGTTCGGGAGGCCGGCGAAGGTGGACATCGTGTCCGTGGCGAGAACGGGCGCCGTGTCGGTGGCGGAGGGGCGTGGCGGCTCCGGAGGCATAGAGGTGGGCATTTCGTTGCCGGCGGATGGCATGGAGAGGTTCCGGAGATGCTTCGCAGATGCCATTGCGTTGCTCGCACCATCATATGATCATAGAACTCAGGACCACAAGCGAGAATCATACCACAAGACCAAATACCCTCGTTGGTACACGCTTCCCCGCCCTCTTCTCCCACAGTGAGTGTCGGACCGGGATTTACCCGATTCAAAATCATCTATGAAATCACTGCACTATTTTGTAGATCAGTAGACAGTGTTAACAGATACATCACTGAATTATTTTATACAGGATGTGAACCAAACCATTCATTTATTACAACACATTAGAGTCAAATAGATCGCATCAGGTCGAGTTTTACGGTATGGCCGATCTGACCAAATGAATACATTACATAACAGCGAAAGCAGTAGCAGAAGCAAAAAGGGTAAGGCACATCTTGTCATAGGCAAATGACTAAGATAACCTGTGTACTACGACCTGGGCAATATTGGTGTAACCTCTGTACATCAATTGCGCATGAAGAAATCTTACAGCTCTATGAGTTTCTATTTCAGATGGTCAAGAATGCTGATCCTTTGGTGGTGGATCTTGTTGCAGGTGGATGAAGCAATGAAGCATGCCAGCAATGTGTTGGGAATCACTCCCTCCCTCAATACGTGTTTTTCACGAACACAAAACTGATTCACTCAGTCTCCCTCTTGGTTGGGCTTCAGCGCGCACACACGGACTAGAAAATGGAGAAGCATATGTACACAGAGAACAGCTAGAAACTCATACACGCTGCCAGCTACATTTTGCAGAGAACACATGCAATTGCGACAATTGCAACAACTCACGTAGTCACATCTTTTCAGTCTATCTTTCCTTCTTATTCAAAGCCTTAAACAAACTATTTGTTACGTGCAGCCTTAAATGCAGCACGTCCCTTTGGAATCGCGCCCACTGACTCTGAGTCGTGGCTAGTGGCTAGTGGCTACAACCCACGCACCCACACTCTGCATGCCAGAGAGAGAAAACGGCTACACATACGACACACACTCCTAAACTCATGTGCAGCCTTTGCGCTTACAATACATGTCATGCAATATTAATTTCAACACAATGCTCCATGAGGTGTTGAGTTCATACTTATCTAGATGTTACCTGGACATTGAGCGTGTTTCTCGAGGTTAAGTCAACTCTTCCTCTCACTAACCATTTGGCTTGTCTTGGAGCATCGGTTTGTCTTGGAGATAGATGATTACACCGCAGCAGAAAACTTGGAAGTCTGAGCACCAACGAAGCACATCTGTTCATCCTTTCTAGCCTTGTACTTCCCTTCAGGGCTTCAGGCGCACACGGCGCAAGTCTCATCGCGCGCGCACCTCAACCTCCACCTCCGTCTCATCTCCCGCGCGCCGCACCCGCAGCCGCACCGCGGCTAGCTAGTTCATGGCTCGCGTCCTCCACACCTCCCGCGTTGCGCCGTCCGGCCCCGCCCTCCACGAGCGCTCTCTCCCGCTCACCTACCTAGACGCCATGTGGCTCCGCAGCCCGCCCGTCGAGCGCCTCTTCTTCTACCGCCTCCTCGACATCGCCCCCGGCCACTACTCCAACCACATAGGCCTCATCTCCAACCTCACACACTCCTTGTCCCAGGCACTCCGCGCCTTCTATCCGCTCGCCGGCCGCATCCGCCTCACACCCGGGCCCGCCACGCCCAACCGCTACGACCTCTTCTACCAGCCTGGTGACGCCGTCCACTTCACCGTCGCCGAGTACGACGACCATGTCCACATCGACCACCTTGCCACGGACGACCCCAGGGAGCTCGCCAAGATCCGCCCCCTCGTGCCGCCGCTGCCGGAGGGCGGCGCGGTGCTCGCCCTGCAGGCCACCGTGCTGCACCGCGGCCTCGCCCTCGGCGTCACCGTGCACCACGCCGCCTGCGACGGAGTCGGCTCCACGCACTTCCTCCACACCTGGGCCTGGGCAGCGGCAGCCTGTGCCGGCGCCGGGGCGGACGCGCCAGAGCCACCCGTCATCGACCGCACCTTCATCCGCGACCGCAACGACCTCTACGACATCTTCACCGCACCCAGGCCGGCGTCCAGCGACGACGGCGGAAAGTTCTTCAGGCGGCCCGACGCCGACCTGCTCCTCGCCACGTTCGCACTGTCCAAGGAGCACCTGCAGAGCGTCAAATGCACGGTCGCCCGCGAGGCGGCGCTTCGCGGCGTGCCGCCGCCTCGGTGCACGTCGATTGTCGCGACGTTCGGCTTCGTCTGGCAATGCTACTGGCGAGCTAATCCTGCAGGCAGAGTAGCAGAGTCATCTTGTAGCGACCACCGTGCCTTCTTCTTATTCGTCACGGACCACCGGGCCCGGCTGGAGCCGCTCGTCCCCGACAAGTACCTCGGCAACTGCCTCGGGCCGTGCTTCGCCTCTGCGCCCAAGAAGGAGGTCGCCGCCGCCGGCGCGGACGGTCTCTTCACCGCGTGCGCCGCGGTGGCCGCGGCCATCGACGAAGCGGTGCGCGGCGAACCCGAGTACTGGGACGGGTGGATGGAGCGCGTCATGGAGGCGCACAGCAGCGCCGAGTTGCCGCTGTCTGTGGCAGGGTCGCCACGGTTCCGCGTGTACGAGGTGGACTTTGGGTTCGGGAGGCCGGCGAAGGTGGACATCGTGTCCGTGGCGAGGACGGGCGCCGTGTCGGTGGCGGAGGGGCGTGGCGGCTCCGGCGGCATAGAGGTGGGCATTTCGTTGCCGGCGGATGGCATGGAGAGGTTCCGGAGATGCTTCGCAGATGCCATCGCGTTGCTCGCACCATCATCATCACCATACCAATGCAATTCAGTTGACCTGCAAGCAAAGCCCAAAAAAAAGGGAATTGCTAATTAACTTGTGACAGTTTTTTGATAAAAAAACTGTCACTTTTCTTAGCAGCATGAATTCAGAAACAAAAAGCTTTCCCTGTTGGATGGAAGTCAAATAGGCCCAGCCAGTACAGAGCCTGCGATCAAAAAGAAACACGCAACAACACATCAGTATTCTCCATCCATGGACTCGTCGGAGCTCGGAGGTGCCAGCTCGGGCGTTACCTCGGCCAGGAAGATGTCGGCGGCCGCCCGCGCCAGCGGCGACGACAGCTTGTCGAGGAACGCGATCGGGCTGAGCAGGCCGGCCGACCGCAGCATCCCCACCTGCTGCTGCTGGCTCAGGGCAGCGAGCGCGATCAACGTCCCCTGCATCGGCAGCGCAACAAATCAAATTAGTGAAAGATGTATTTGACTGAGAAAAGCTTTGTTGGTATATAATTTTATTTTTTTATCTTTGTTTTTCTCAACCTCTCAAAGTATCTCAAAGTACATGTGAAAAACATAACTGGTTTACCACACTGTTATATTTTGTAGGCATATAATTTTTTTTTCTTTGCTTTTGCTCAATCTCTCAGAGTACATGTGAGATTTTGAATCATACGATGAAAATATGAGTTATTAAGACTTTTAAGAATAATTAAAGTGACTAAGAACCAAAATTATATAAATAATTTACTGTAATTTATGTATAATAGAGTTGTAAATAAACTTTCAAAATATGATAGTTTTGTAATAAGAAAACATACGAATTCAGTATAGACAGTCCCAAAAAAAATGAGGACAAGAAAGCATACTAAGGGGCATTCCCCGAATTGAACTCGGCACCTCTCACACCTAAGCGAGAATTATACCACAAGACCAAATACCCTCGTTGGTACACGCTTCCCTGCCCTCTTCTCCTACAGCGAGTGTCGGACTGGGATTCACCCAATTCAAAATCATCTGTGAAATCACTGCACTATTTTGTAGATCAGTAGACAGTGTTAACAGATACATCACTGAATTATTTTATGCAGAACGTGAACCAAACCATTCATTTATCACAACACATTAGAGTCAAATAGACCGCATCAGGTTGAGTTTTACAGAACTGCCGTTCGGACCAAATGAATACATTACATAACAGCGAAAGCAGTAGCAGAAGCAAAAGGGGTAGGATATATCTCACTATAAGCAAGTGACTAAGGTAACTTGTGTATAATTGATATTATCCAAAGACTTAGACAGTATTAATGTAACATGTGTACATCAATTGCGCATGAAGTAATCTTACAGCGCTATGAGTTTCTATTTCGGATGGTCAAGAATGTTGACCCTTTGGTGGTGGATCTTGTTGCAGGTGGATGAAGCATGCCAGCAAATGTGTAGGGAATCACTCCCTCAATACGTGTTTCCTTCCTATCCAAAGCATAAAACAAACTATTTGTTACGTGCAGCCTTAAATGCAGCACGTCCCTTTGGAATCGCGCCCACTGACTCTGAGACGTGGCTAGTGGCTACACCCCACGCACCCACACTCTGCATGCAAGAGAGAGAGAGAGAGAGACTCAGACGGCTACACATACACACGCACACTCCTAAACTCATGTGCAGCCTTTCCGCTTTACAGTACCTCACGCTCTTGTACAATATTAATTCCAACACAATGCTCCATGAGGTGTTTTGAGTCCATACTTATCTAGATGTTACCTGGACATTGAGCGTGTTTCTCGAGGTTAAGTCAACTCTTCCTCTCACTAACCATTTGGCTTGTCATGCAAAAACATTTCACTCCTCGAGGCAAGAGGACACATCCTCGAGCTTAGGCAACGACCATGGACGAAGACCTTCGTGTCTCTGTGTTGACAGAAGTATTTGGTATCACCGACGGGTTGTTTGTGAGCATATCAACGACACTCTTAACATATGATGTGAAAGGAAGAAGCTTCTTAATATATTGTGGTATCGAGGAAGACGTCGACGACATAGACAACCGATATGGGAAAACAGTGATACCCTTACTGCCACGGGGCATGACGATGGCGGGGAGTACGTGGTGGCGACGTTGGCCCCTCAGCCGCTGCGCACCGCATCGCCTATGACATGACATCGATCGGCCGCATGGAAAAGATCACCACTAGACAATGGCATCCTTCCTCCTCGGCGAACGCACCATGGGTGCAGCCAAGGGCAGCGATGCCCGCTAGGGTGTCATTGGTGGTGATGTCAGGAGTGACATTGGTAGTGGCGCTAGTTCTGAAGGTGATGGATGTGGCGGCGCCGCCATGTTGGTGACGACAGGCATCACCTCCTTCCGCTCCTCCATCTTGGCCACAATTGAATCCGACGGGGATGCCGTCGAGGCTATCGGATTGGTGGAGCATTCCTTGGTTCTGGCGTGCCTTCTCTCTGCCTTCGGAATGTTATATATGCTTTGTATAGGGTGTTCTTTACATATTTTTCTACACATGTAACTTGTATATTTTGGCTTTTAGCTCATTAGAATAGATTCAGTGTTCATTCCAACATGCTATCAGAGCACATGGCTCTCTCCTCCCCAAAAAAACCTAACCTAGCCTCTCCTCTTCTTCTTCCTATGCGGTGGCCGCCGCCGCCGCCATTCGGATCCTCCCCGGCGCCGCCTCGAGCTCGCGCTGCTCGAGCTCCTCTGCCCTGAGCTCCCACCGCCACCTCGAGCTGCGCCGCCTAAGCTCCTCTGCTCTGGGTCACTGTCGCCGCCTCCCTCTCGAGCTGTCGCCGCCCCGAGCTCCTCCCTCTGCTCAGATCCACGATGCAGCCCCTGGTCCGAGCCCCAGGCCGCCCTAGCACTGAGCTCAACGTCGGACATGCGCCACCTCCTTATTCAGCTCCAACCGAGCTGCTCCGCCCTGGATCCCGTCGACGCCTTGGCTCCTGTCTGCCTCCCTCTGCTTCGGATCCGGCCGACATCGACGCTGGGCCGTCCCGACACTCGGGCCCCCTCTAGAACTTTATATTTTGGCCTTTGGCCCATTGGAATAGGTTCAGGGTTCATTCTAGCACAGAACACCAATCATCTTTTCAAGCATCTCAACCATACGACTCAGCATGGTGCTGACTGTCATGGAATCGAAACCCTCGCTGCCCGACATGGTGGAAGGGGCAACGATTGGCTCTGATATGAATTGTTGTGGTAGTTGTTGGGGTACGAGTTCGAGAACCGAGTGTATGGCACCCGCCCTCATCTAACCAGCGACATGGTTCTTCCCTGGCGAGGTAGAGAGGCTCTAAGGTATGGCACCTACCCTCATCTAACCAGTGACATGGCTCTTCCCTGGCGAGGTAGAGAGGCTCTGATGCCTAACTTTAGAAGGGGAGGAAGACTACTTGTTTGATTGTTCATTGCTTGACGATAATGATACAATGTTGTCCCTTTTTATAGGGATGGCTAGACTTATCCATAAGAAACCTATCCCCGTATTAATGAAATTAATCCCTAAGAAACCTATCCCCATATTATCGGTGAACGAGGGAATCGGGCGTTGCATGGATAGGAGCGTACACATGGGAGCAAAACGTTTGTTGAGCCCACGAAGCGTGTTGTGCATGATGCTTTTGTCGACGATGGGCATGCCGACGGCAATGAGTTCATCGGACAGGGCTTTCCGCCTACGGCAGTAGTCACCGATCGACATGCCGCCTTGGTGGAGGCCATAGAACTCCTGCTTGTGGTAGATGGCGCAAGTGTCAGCGTTGTCGCGGTAGATGTCCTCGAGGGCGTGCCAAACGGTATAGGCACAAGTGGTGGAGCTGCCCATCACCATCGCCAACAGCTCGAGGGAGACAGCGCCATACAGCCACTGGCGCACAAGGGCATCGAGGCGCAGCCATTAAGCGATCGGCGCCTCAGGAGGAGTGGTGTTGACGTGGTCCTCGAGGGCGTACTTGACAAGGGGACGAGGGCGACCTCGAATAGGCCGCGCCACTGGAAGTAGTTGCCGGTGTGAAGATCGAGGGTGAGGGAAACGACCGCCTTGACATTGGGAACGGCGACGGCCTACGCCCAAAGGGCCGCCTAGGCGGCGAGCTCGGCCTCGGCGCGGCGCGCAGAGTCGGTCGGCGCCATCGGCGCGAGAAAGAAGAGGAGAAGGTGGAGGAACGATCTCAGGAGCAAAATCAATCTGATACCATGAAGGCGAATAGAAGATCGCGCTTAAGCGTTAGCATTGATCAGCATGGGTTTATGTAGTACAGAGGGCAACCGAATTAGTTAGGATACATGCCAAATAAAGAGCTAACTAAACAAGGAAACTATCGCCTAATTGGATGGCGTCCTGATCTCCTGGCCAAACCGGCATGGCGGCATCCTAATTGGATGGTGTCCTGATCTCCTGGCCAAACCGGCATCCTAATTGGATGGTGTCCTGATCCCCTGGCCAAACCGGCGCTCCACGCCCGGATGTGACACGTGCATGCACTGATGCACGTCACATGCATGGGTAACGTGCATGGCTAACAGCGATCACGCAACGTAAGAAGCCATGAAGATTTTTGGTGCTGCGGGCATGCAGCGTTTTCTATTATTATTTTTTAATCTATTTTCTTGTTTCTTACAAAATCTTATAGACTTGTACACCTTATAAAGGCTGGGTACAAAGATTCGGTTTCCACCAATATGAAACGGACTCTGTTTCTACAGTATGAAACGACTCGGATACGGCAAAAACTAATCAAAGATTACCTAACAGATACAAGAGACATGCCAACAATGCCGCATGAGTATTGAGGTGCAGGTGCAACTATCAGAAGGTGAGAACCAAATTGACAGATTGTTGGAAGGTGAAGTCAGCTGGTCTTTCAAGATACAGCTCAGTTGCATAACTTGCACTTAACTTCTTTTGCTTGTGGTTTGCCAATCTGGATTTCGAGTTAAGCACTCGTGCAGATCATGCTTTACCGCAAATAGTCAAGACACTACATGCTCTCAAGCTCACATATTGATGTCTGCTGCACTGAACAAAATAAAAGGGCATCAGTTTGTCTTTGAAACAGATGATTAGTAAAGAGCAGAAAACTTGTTCCATTATTGACAGCAAATTTGGAGACATGATTACGCCACAGCAGAAAACTTGCTCCATTATTGACAGCAAATGGAGGATAGTAGCTGAGATGACTTGTCAATGTGTACCACAATGGTTGAGCACCAACAAAGTATAGTTCTCCTCTTCACTTCCATTGCAAACAGAAATATATCGTCACATTCCCCATTACAAAACATGGATTGCCATCAAAGATCTACAAGTTTGCCTTCTACGCCTCACTCCACTGAATCCAATGTGGAGGAAGAGCTGCAGGGCCTAACACGATGTGCGATGGTTTGAGGAGGCTTGGAGACGTCTACAGCTACATAGAGGAGGTCATGTAAGCTGGCCTCTTCTTGCCCCTTCAGCAGAAAATGGTGGAGGAAGAACTTGACAAGTCCCTTGTGCTGATTGATCTCAGCAATGCCATGCAAGAAGGCACAGAAGCCTTTCAAGAAGACAAGCAGCAGAGCTGCCGCTGAAGATTGCAGGCTCGTTAGGCTATTGGCAGAAGCAAGAGATAGCTGTCTCTCTACTTGAATCCACACTGCGTATCTTGCCGAAGCAAATTGGGATCTCCAATGCAAGCAAATGGTTTCTTGTCTCCAGGAGGTTCCAGAAAAGAAATGTTGTATGTGAAGAGGAGCAGTTGCAAGCGCGCACTGGACCGCAGTATGGGAGATCTTGAGAATGGTGCTGAGTTTCTGTTCAGGAAATTGATCCAGAGCAGGGCCTCTCATGAACATTCTTAGCTCATAGATGCTTCTCAGGCCTTGTAACTCTGGCACCTTGTGATTGGCATCAGCATTTAAAGGATTCGTCGAGCATCTACACAAATTTTCAATTTGTATATGAGACCAATCGTACATAAAATCGATCATTTAAATACAGTTTTTTATCATTTAAAGACAGTTTTTGATCATTTAAATCGTACATAAAATCGTCCTGCCCTCGCCGGCTCGGCCGGCAGTGCCTCCCCGCGGCTCCTCTGCCCGCGCGCCCCCTCGTCCTGCTTGCTCCGCCCCCGTGCTACGCCTTCGGCCTCCTGGGCTCGCCCGCGAGCTGGTGCGCCCTTCCTCCCCGGTGGCTCGGCCCAATCGCGACCCTCTGCGTTCGGCCAGATCCCGATTCAGACATCATCAGCTTCGCCAAGAGGACGGCCAAGGGCCTTAAGCTGCTGGCCAAAGTCGTCCCCCAGATGCTCCAATCCAGCCAGGTACCACTTGTTCTCTGCTTGCTTCCATTTGCATTATGTCTTCCTTTAGACATAAAAATTCTTTTAGTGTTCGGTGACCAAAGTTTAAGTCAGGTCAGTCTTGGGCCTCATATGTGTTGGACCAGCCCAGGCTTCATCCAAAAAAAAAATGAAATGGCCACACTGAATTTCTAGATATTCTTTTTTTTGGGTACTTTAAAGTACTTAGTCATTGAGATATAAATTTATACTCTATAAAAAGAACCTGTAAAATGTATCAAGTGTGATGTAGTCTTCAGAATTACTTCAGTAAGTTGATATGAGCTGCTATAAAAAGGTTTTTCATTGGGTGGGCTCTCGGGTTGGGTTACATGGGATCAGCCGACCATAGTTAGAGGTTTGGGCAAGTCTACTATGGGCTGATGAAGAGTACACTGGAATCAAAATAGTTTTTCTATTTGATGTTGTTTTCGCAATTTCTTCTAATCTGATTATCCTTTTAAGGTGGCATTGGAGGCTCAAGGGTGCTCAATCTCAACAATTCGAATATTTATTGTCTGTATGGTAGGTCTCGTATTAGATCAACTATCACGTATAATCACCTTCTCTCTCTAACTAACATTCATATTGTTTAACGATGAGAAAATGTTAGCTTCGTTGCAAATGCCAGCGCATCGCATTCTGCTGCTATCTGAAAAGCATGTATAAGACAAATGGAATTTATGTTAATGCTAAGGTACACCATTTTGTTCTTTTGTTTTCTTTTTCCGTTAGCAATCTCGATGTGAACTAAATGGGTGATAAGTACGGATTGTGCATTTTACTTTATGCTTCAGTTTTCCTCTACTTGTTTTGATTGGTTAATTGCGGACTTATAGGTTGCTTTCTGCATTCACACTATTGCCTATCAGGGTTGATTTGCCAGAGAAGACTTCGAACTTCGCAGTCTAACTGAAAGTTTCTTGCCTTCATTCGATTTTATTGCTGGGTACGAGCCTTCATTTTCTATTGCTTCATTATATATTATGTTTGTTTTACTAGCTTCTTTGACATTGGTATGCATGCTAACATGCGCAGTATGATAAGCCTGTGAGGTGGAGAAAGATTAATTGTATGCGAAGGCGCGATCATCGAGTGTGATCTGGTCCTTCTGATTAGTCCACAATATGTCAAAGAAGCGATCACTGGTCGGATAAAGGTGTTGAGTTGGATGGCATCCTTTGCACAAAGCCCCTTGAAACTGAAATTGTAAATGGCATGGATGTTTATGTATGGAATCCACCAGAATAAATCACAAAGAAGTGAAATACGATGCAACAACGATCGAGTCTCATTGAGAGATTGGCCCTTTCTTACCATTTAGAGATATTTTAGTACTTAAATAGGTGATTGATCATGTAACGGAAGCAAGGGCTCTCAATAAAGAAAGGCTTCAAGATGAAGTTGGATTGGCGGTGGACTCAGGCATCGTTGTTAAAGTTTTCATTGGCTGTCTTGAAAAACAAGGGTCAGACATACTAATTGCAGCCATTCCAGCGTTCGTGGAGTAGAATGTTCAGATAATTGTTCTTGTATGTTTTATTTTGAAAAATAATTCTAATGCACTAAAATGACATGATGCATACTGATTGTTGCTGAACTAAATTTGTTTCTATTCCTCAGAGTGCAAGGAAGAAGAAAATGGAGGAACTTATGCTGTCAGAATTATATATGCTACGTCTCTGTATGCATTACAGTTTGGTTAACATATAGACTTTCGAATTTATGGTACAAATTGGTTATGTTGTCCACTACGTTTTTTCTCATACTAGAGATTCATAAAAACTACAGCTTATGTTGTGCACCGTATTTAAAGCTCTCACGTATCCAGGCGCGCCAATGCGCGCCGCAGGCCACTAGTTTGCATAAAACATCCAAAATATCAAATCCCACATGTCTATATCTAAGATAAACATCAAAATCATAAAAGCCATATAGTGTTTTGTTAATCAATCTTCATCCTCTGATGCAGAAAATGGGAAATCAACATCCCCTTCATTCCTTCTTTTCTGTCCACGTGGAGAATCTGTGTTTGCTGCTTGTTTTCTCTTTCTCCTTTGATAACATAGGCCTGCTAAAAGATGAAATGTTATTAACTAGCACAGCTGGGATTTGTGGGAATATGAATGTTAATTAATTGGATTGGGTGAGAATATAGAAGCCCAACCAATGGATTGGCCGGTATTAATGGATATTACCAAATCAAGAGGCGCACCCCTATGTCAAAGGTAGTTTGAACATTCTTGGGTAGTAGCGATGATATAGCTTATAGCGGATAGCACGTGTATCTGCTCAATATATCGGTGATATTGTACTAAATTGCAACAACAACTGATATGTAGCGCTAGGGTACCTTGACCGCTATAGCGGCGCGCTATAGTGGGGCTATAGCGCGATATTTGAAACAATGATTGGAAAATAACAGACTGATAATCTCATTTGGAACCATCAACTACACCTAAAGACTGTGAACCATTCTTTATGTCCACATATGATTAAACGATGCTCTGCTGCTTCAAAAGGAGGCCTCACCATATTCTCTAGAAAAACTGCCTCACCGAAAGACAGCAAGCAAAACTGCAGATGATACCAAATTTGGTAGTAATGGCAGCAAGGCAGCAACAGGGCAGACTTGAGATCATGGCTTCATAAAGTTTCGAAGATTTCAGGAGTTGAAGAAAAAAGCAACCATGGCACATTGCCTTTGCATTTGAAATGTCTGTACCCGGAGCAGAAAATCTATAGCAAATATATCATGCATGAAGAGAATCAGAAACAATAAAAACATCTTTTTTCGACTAGACTTTGCGCAGTAATGGCACTTCTTGCATAATAGGGACTGAACAAAAGGAGGCTTAGAGGTCAAGAAACAACATAGAGCGCATTGGTATGGAGGTAGCATAAAGCAAATTCAGTTCTGCTTCAGTTCAGTACATCCTACTGAGTCTAAACCATCTCAGTTCGGTCCTGAACAAAAGGAGGCTTAGCAGGTCACATCAGGGTATTCAAAACCAGAAACAATTTCTTTAGGAGGCGGGGTGGGGTGTTAGTAGAATTTTTAAATTAAAAACTGAATTTTAATATTTTAAATTTAAAAAGATCAAATTCGAGCAAAATTCAAGCATTCTAATTTTTCAGACCGATTTTGGCCGATTTGAAGTCTTAGGGGCGGTAAGACTGACATGGCCAATTTTCGGCCGAAAATCGGCTGGTATACGGAACTATGGGTCACATACAACAGTAGATAGACATCAAAGGGGCAGCGAATTCGCGCCAAGGCTGGTTCAGGTCTACTTCCTAACTCATTTCTACCCTAGGAGACGGATCACTGCGCGGCTGCATACCCGAAAACTATTCCAGGCATGCTTCAGAAGCCACAGCATGATCGTCATGGATCAGTTCTGATCCTGCACCATTGTTTGCGCCTGCCATAGAGCCATTTTTTTTAAGGAAACGGCAAAGCTTGCCGCTATTGCATTAAAGATAGAGTAAAGACAGGTACAAAACTAACATAAACGAAAGGAAAAAAAAGGAAGGGGGACCAAAAATAAAACGCACAGAAAAAAAAAACTTTCCCCAACGTTTACTCCTGTCACGTCGGTCCTCCGGCATAGGTATCCTCCTCGCGTTGCAAGTATGATTACAGCTTGGTCGCCCCGCTTAGCGTCCATGCCTGCACTTCTTCTTTGATGATCGAAAGTAATCCCGCTGGCGCCTGCCTGACAGCTAGTTTTTGCCAACCTCTCCTGCACAACGAATAATAGTGCACCTTCGTTTTCCATCTCCTGAATGAGTTGCGCAGATCTTGATGTCCCAAACATTTTGGGTGGTGGAGCTTCTGAATTGGAGCAGGGCTGTCTACGATCAACAGGACCGATGTTGGCAGAAACTAAAGCATGCCAAGAGTTGTGGTATGGTTCAAGCGTTTGATCCAGGCAAACAGGTGAATTCCTGTGCATTTTCTTTCTGCTCTTTGGGTGACCGTTGAAAACAGTTTGACTGGACTCGAGGGGAGTTCATCTCAGCAGAGGGTGGACCATTGCCAGACAAAGCCTCCTTTCCTACGTCTTGGTTTGCATCTAGCAGCGGTTGATTCTCAGAGTGCACGACATGCTTCACAACAGGCATTTCTTGGTCCAGGGTGTCATCATGCGCCTTTTGTTCTTCCTCCGCAACATGTGCAGTAAGCAATGGCTTCCTTACATCATGGTAACTAGGCGATCTATACCTAGGACCATACTGCCCTACGGACTCCAATAAAATCTCATAGTTTCTTGAATTGATAGCATTGAATGGTATGTCTTTCTTGTAGAAGAAGTCAGCTACATGATCATTGACAATTTGTTTTTGTCCTTTTTGTGCAGTGCTCAAGCCTAGGTTGAGTAGTGCTCGATCTATGCCTTTCAGAAACAACCTCTTCTGGTGTCTTTCGAAGCATTTCAACAATTGATTTGGTATACTTCTATGGCAGCCCACGCACGGTAAAAGAAGCCATCAATCGCTTCCTTTTTGCAGTTGTTCCAAAAATTCGTTCGACCTCTTCTTCAGCATCATCGCCTCCTCCATCTTCAGCTTCATCCTCCCCATCTAGCACCATGGCTTTGAACTTCCTTGAATTCTTCTTCAAGTAGTCCTGCATCTCTTTCCTAATTTCTACGATTGCCTTGGGACATTTCTCCACATCATTGTGACCCCCAGCAAGGTGCCGCTTAAATCTTCCCACTCCGGCATGGACTCTCTTGTTGCAGAGCGTACATTGGAGAAGATCATTTCTCTCTAAATCTGGCCAGAACCCACATTTTCATGCCGGGTCTTTGGACTTAGCCCTCCATCTAGGATCCTTGGATGGATCATACGGCTCGGCGCCAGTTGCTGCAGTTACAACCACTTGTTGGTTAATGTGTACCATGGTACCTGCAGATGGACAAATGGAGATGTGAAATTGTTTTTTTGACGTAAATTTTTTTTTGATGTATTTTTTTTGACGTAAATGTGAAATTGTGATATACCATGGGTACCCAACAGAGGAATCATGCTGCTACTGCTACTACCATGCAGCTAGCTCACTCTTATTACCATCTTTGGATGTTCTTGTTCTTTGCTTTGCTACTCACGGTAGTCTACTACTACTGCACAAAACTACTAGTAGTAGTTTGCTACTACTACTACTGCTGTTGTTGCTACTACTGCTACTACTAGCAGAGCACAGAGAAAAAACAAAGCACCTACGCTTGGAGCAGAGCAATCGAGAAGTGGAAGTGCATAGCAAAGGAGAGCAGAGCAGAAACGCACT
Source organism: Ampelocalamus luodianensis (assembly GCA_036346255.1). Taxonomy (NCBI): domain Eukaryota; kingdom Viridiplantae; phylum Streptophyta; class Magnoliopsida; order Poales; family Poaceae; genus Ampelocalamus; species Ampelocalamus luodianensis. The sequence continues at coordinate 45,204 of JAYEVH010000354.1, read as the reverse complement.
AGCAGTCTAGCACAAAGCAAAACAGATCAGGACAGGTGCCGAGCAAAACAGATCAGGACAGTGTCATGGACCTGGTTCTTTGGATGATTGGGCTTCATGGGTTGGACAAGCATTGGACTAGCTTTGGGCCCAACAGCCTGGAAGGGGATTGACTAACCGGGCATCGATTACAAAAGGAAAAGTGCAGCAACGCAAACAGCATCGAAGAACATTCAGGCTTTAGCCACGGCTTCCATCTTCCTCCTGCTGCTCCTTCCTTCCCCAATCTCTGGCTCCCTCTCAGTCTAAGCTCTTCTCCATTCCTAGTCTTGATCTCTACTCCCCAGTCTATTTGCTAGTTCCTACTTCCCTTCTCCCCAGGTTGTATCTCCATTACTTTGCATATTGCGTTGGATTTTGGATACTGAAACTATTGAGTTGAGTTTGTTGAGTTCATCATCTGGGTCCGTGACAATTGGTATCAGAGCCTTCAATCCTGATGATGTTGTGCTCCGAGGTAGCCATGACCGACGCCGAGAAGCAGTCCGAAGCACGATGTACGGCGATGTTGAGCCAGTTGATCTCTGCCGTGAAGAAGCAGACATTAGAGATGGAAATCCTAGCAGTTCGCATGGACGAGCTCGCGGTCGGCTTGAAGGCCATTGTCCAGCCCCCAGGAGCACCCGCTCATGCCTTGCCACTACCCGTGCCCGCGCCGACGGCCACCTGGGTCACCGCGGTTGACCACGCCGTGGCGACAGCCACTCCATGTGCATAAGACGCCCTCACCACTGGATCGCCCGCCAAGTGTTCGATGAATTGCTCCGGCGACGAAACCGCCTCGCAGACACTCACCTTCAGAACGGACGCAACCCTGGGTTCTTCCTCGACCGTCGCCCAGCTCGACGTCGCCATCACCAGTCCTGAGCCATCTGTCGCCACCATTCTGGTACGTGACGACACCCGTGTCCTCACCTCCACACCGAGCGGCACACGCGTCCACTCCATCGACCTGGGCGACAAGTATGTCTCCAAACCTTGTTGCTGTCAGTTGGGTGTGCACCAGCTATTTGATGAAATGCATATCCGGAATACAGTGGAGCTGTGGCCACCACCGATGAAGTGGGACGAGTGACAACTATGGCCGCCGCCTTCACGAGTGGTGATCAAGTGCAGTGGAGAGGAATTACGGCCTACACCATGGCCTTCGTTCGCCTGCAATCGAGTTGGCTTGCAGTTGAAGTCACCTTGTGTGAGGACCCCCGGTTATTGGAAATGTTACTAAATTAAATTCATACAGTAACACAATTCATAATTAAGGAGCAGTCTGCCCCTTAATTAAAAATCATGCTAAAGGTATGAACTTAACAAGTAACAATTTCAATAAGCAGATTCGGATATATATGTACCACAATGGTTCCGGGATCAACGACCATTGCATATATATCCTTCATCAACATTGCATCAAACACATACAAGTCATACATTGATATAATTAAACATAAGGTTACATCATTCGGTTAATACTACAATATTAAGTGACTTGGTCACTATAACGATATCTGGCGGAAGCAAAACAAGCGGAAAATGTCCACCAATGGCCCCATCCACCCGCAGCAATTGCGTGGAGGCAAGAAGTAGCGTTACTCGTTAGCGTCACCACGATCGGCGCTAACGGGTACTTCATAAAGGAAACCATCCTCACTGCAACAATAGGTAGTAGCACCTTGAGTACGAGAAGGTACTCGGCAAGTCTTACTCAAACTAATAAAATAAAGTGGTGATTAGAGCCTAACCAAAGGAGTAGAGTTTTTACATGCATAAGGTTACAACGAGAAGGTATAAAGGTTCAAATTTGCATAAGCGATACATCTTAACCTACAAAGGCTAAATTTTGGTAAGCGATTTAATAAATCAAAGTTTGCTTAAAGCGATTACATAAATGACATAAAAATAAACGATGCGATTGCATGATACCCTCATGCAAACCGAAAATAACCAAAACCAGGTTTTGAAAATCAAACTTCTATACTGGTGACATCAATTCAAGTTGTCGTCCATGGCCGTGGACACGGCTATTGAACAGTTTATACCTGCGGGGTGTACATCTTACCCACATGACTTAGTTAGCCGTTGCCTTGGATGCCTCCGAATGATGACACACTTCCTTTGGTATGCCGACCAGGAAACTAAGATTTGGTATTTTCAACAAGTTAACACTATTGAGTTGGACCCCATGTGAACTAATCCCATAGTGTAGGCTACACCACCTACTAACCACAGGGCACACATGTTGTGTCGAGTGCCGATCAAACAATTTAAAAACAAATTGGGCTCACCACCCATAATAGAATGCCATCGGCTCATTAAGGTATCGTATATGCGGCGAGGCACATATCGCCCTCACCCTCCTAAGAACATCGATCTTGACATACAAAGCTCACATGGCATAAGACACAGTCCTCGGACCTAAGCATCTATGCCATGCAAGGCCAATACACATATCCTTACTCTCTGTTTCCAACTCAATAGTCTCAACATTTTACTTAACAAGCAGCGCCCATACACTGCATGTGGAAGTGCGTGGGGGCTTGAATTGAATAATCGAGTTCGGTCCTTAATTAACCGGACAAGCCCACCACAAACCCAATCTAGTGCGAAGGCACCATCACTAGCTTCCTCTTGTCGAGATCAATTTAGATTTCAAATACAAGATGATTTAAAGGCTGGACAAAGAGTTTGAAAATGACAATAGTTGAGTTGTGATTCCCATGTTTGACAAGATATGCTTGTCAAACTCTAAAATCTCTAGACGCATATCTAAGCCAAATCGAGAATAGACCATATATTATACAGTACTACACTAGAGTTGAGTGTATGGTCATAATCAAGGTAATCCACCATGTCAGTCATAGCTAGCTATTACAAGTCATATTTTGTATTTTAGGACAAATAGCATGCTCGGATATCACCGGATTTGTAAAGACTATTGTACAAAATGCAGGTTCAATATGGTGCAAAGAGGATGCTTGCCTTGGTAATAATAGACTTACATTGCGAGGCTCAGTTGCTCGAGAAAAGATTCGATGGCTTCAACGAACGATTCTAAAGAAACAATAAGATCCAATAAATACCAAAGCGACAATAAGTCAACATGGAAGAAATATGCATGATCAATCTAGAAATGCATGATTACGGTATGCTTAAGCCATAACTACCCATAATAATGATAATAACCCATTATCTAGCTCACTTGTTTTCAAAAGACGAAATTAGAGTTTATTGCAAAGTTCGGTTTGGATTTGAAAAGAGTCGCAGCAGACGATTGCAATTTTCGGAAATAGAAGTATAGATCATGCAAAAGTTCATAAATGAAACTTAGCATGATCTTTTAGAATAATTAACATCCCAAACCAACCTTAGTCTAACCTAACTAGTTAGATTGCAAAAGCTAAAGCAAAAACCTATTTTGTCGGTTGGTAGACAAGAGAAACGAGACGATTTCAACTAAGAGTCAAAATAGATGATGACAAGAATTGAAAGACCAACTTGTCATCTGCTAGGGTTTAGTCAAAATCTAAATAAGATGATAAGTTGTGAGGAAGATACCTAGGTCTTGAAAATGACATGAAAACCGAAAAGGTGCAATATCAACTTTTCGGTTTAAAGTCGATTGAAACTACGATGCTTAAAGAATGATTCACAGGAGCTTCTCAAGTCCTTAAGATGCTCAAGATGTTAACGACTAGGTTTAACTTACGGGAGAAGAAATATGCTAAGGGTTACGACAACCCGATGTTGAACAACAGAGAGTTAAACTACGATTTAACCTACAAAAGATAACCAATCTTGATTGTAAGTGTAACGAGTTTAAGATGGATAAGCGATGAGCAAGAAGCAAGAAACTCCACTGGTTAACAAGAAAGGATGAGCTTGATGGTCAACAATGGCTGCGACTCAAAAACTAGGGTTTATATATGTGGATGTGGAGCTCTGAGCAAGAGAGAAGATCTAGAGTTGATGAGGTGTCCATTTAGGGCTAATTATCCCAAAAATTAGTTGCAAAAACTTTGGGATAATCCTCTCCTTGATTTCAGAGAAATGCAGCGAGAGAGAGGGAAGGAGATAAGAGCCAAGCGACATGTGGGCCCCATTGTCATCCTCGACGCGCGCACCTCGAGAAAGGCTCGAACAAAAGTCGGTGTCCGATTAGAAATAAGCGGCTACGATAAATAGAGAGATTAAATGATGTGAATCGGTATCATTTAATATGGACCGCACGATCAAGATCGATCGAGCGAGATTAAAACGAAATCCGATGGTGCTTGCGGGTTCGCTTTCAAGCGAGGCGTTGGATTGAAATCCAACGATCAATTAAAAGATATACCGTCACCCTTTTAGATGCGATGGTTTAACACCGTTGGATTTAATTTCTACGATCGGGATGTAAAATTGAACCGGATGGTCCGATTGCATACACCCATGTGGTCCGCACGATTAAAATCCAACGATCCATCGATTTTGGGCTTTAAAGGCCACGGTCTAAATGGAGTCTTGGTAGGATTGAAATCAAAGGCCCACGTTAAGCGCCTCTGGTTTCAAATAGAAATAAGCGATGCGGCATTGGATCAGGATGGGCGGCCACGATTGTGCGGGGATCGGAGTCGTCCGAATGCATACGGATCTGGGCCATCGATGAAGATCCAACGGTCGGAGGAGTGCGAGCTTTATAACACGAGGAAAAAGGAAAAGCGGTAGGATTTGAATCTAGCGGCGAGATAAAAGCGCGCTTTAGGTTTAAAACGAAAAGGCGTCGCGGTTGGATTAGAAACGAGCGGTGGTGATTGAATAGGGATCGGAGTTGTCAGGTTGCATACACTAATCACGCTCGTTGGATTAAGATCAACGAGAGATTTAAGTGGACACGTGGGCGGCTCGCGGGCGTTATTGCTTCGCGTTCGATGGAAGATCGACGGCTCATGTTAGTCGTGGAGTTGGGCTCGCTCGAGCGTGACCGAGCAGACAAATTTGATTGGGTTGGACCGAGACACATGAGGTGGTCGCTCTGATGCAAGTCGGGTTTGGACCGGTTTGGTTGACCAAACCTTATTCATATATTTAAAAGGTTTGATAGGACTTCAAAATATCAAATAAATTTATAAAATCATGAAATTTTCTTGTAAGCTACTGGGATGATATATTTCCCAGATAAATTTCATAAACCACATTTTCACTTTATAAAATACATAAATATCTATTTCAGGCCGAAAATGTTTATTTAAAGACCATAAATTTTCTTTAAGTCCAAATAATTTCTAAAATGCAACGAAAATATTTTTAGCCAAGATAATTTATCTAGGCTTTAATAAAAATACTTCAGTCATAATACAAGTGTTACCTTGTATTCCTTTAAATATTCTAAGTAGGTTTTGGACTTTGGCAAAAGGAAGGTTTTATTTGTAACAACAACTCCCAAGCGAGATTAAAACGGTAATGATATGAGCAGTAGTCTATTACATTCATAAAAGCAATTATTCTGTTGATAAGATTGGGGCATTACACCTTGCCACCTCTGAGCAAGACAGAGCCATGGCGACGGCCACCGCGCGTGATCAACACCTGGCCACTCCTCAAATGCTCTTGGAATGTAACACCACGGATTAGCGAGGACTTGGTTGGTATCATAACTCGCTTGTTATCAACTCGGCAATCGGTTTCATTGAGAAAACAATCTTTGGAAAACTGCTGCTGCTCTCATGGTGGTCGCGTACCAAAAGCCAAGGTGCTTCGTGATGGCCAATGGGTGAGGAAGAGGCCACCACCCTTGTACCGGGGACATCGTCGACTCTAAATTCGAGACCTCATACTGCGGATGCACGCCTCTTTGAGAGATCCTTTGAAGATGGATCGATGCACTTGACTGAGAATCATTGCGATCACCAAAGGTCACAGTGATGGTGTACGCAGTATGGTTCAACGGTGAAGCATGGTGAGATTGAAGCTGTTGTGATTGCCATTGGTGTTCAAACTTTATTCGGAAAGGCTGCACACATTGTTGACTCCACTAACCAAGCTGGCCATTTCCAGAAGGTTTTGACGGCTATTGGGAACTTCTGCATTTGCTCAATTGCTGTGGGAATATTTGTTGAGATCATGGTAATATACCTATCGGCCACAGCAAAGCGCCTGGGATTGACAACCTCCTGGTCCTTCTCATTGGAGGCATTCCCATAGCCATGCCAACAGTCTTATCTGTGACTATGGCCATAGGGTCACATCGCTTGTCTCAACAGGGAGCGATCACAAAGAGAATGACTGCAATGGAGGAGATGACTGGCATGGATGTTCTTTGTAGTGACAAGACGGGTACACTAACCCTGAACAAGTTGACTGTGGGCCAGAATCTTATAGAGGTTTTCCAAAGAGGTATTGACCAGGGTACTGTGATACTAATGGCTGTGAGAGCCTCACGTACAGAAAATCAGGATGCCATAGATGCCACAATAGTTGGTATGCTTACGGATCCAAAGGAGGCCCGGGTTGGTATCCGAGAGCTTCATTTTCTGCCATTCAATCCAACTGACAAAAGAACGGCGTTAACCTACCTTGATGATATGGGAAGAATGCATTATGTTAGCAAGGGAGCACCAGAACAGATCCTTCATTTTGCACACAACAAATCAGAGATTGAAAGAAGAGTTAGAGCTGTAATTGACAAATTTGCTGAGTGTGGCCTGCGATCACTTGGTGTGGCATACCAGGAAGTGCCAGAGGGTAGGAAAGAAAGTCCGGGAGGACTATGTCAGTTCATTGGGCTCTTGCCACTTTTTGATCCTCCAAGACATGATAGTGCGGAAACAATTCAGAGGGCACTTAACCCCGGTGTCAATGTCAAAATGATCACAGGTGATCAGCTGGTAATTGGAAAGGAAACAGGGCGTCGCCTGGGAATGGGTACAAACATGTATCCTTTGTCTGCTTTGTTGGGACAGAATAAGGATGACTCCATCGCTTCTTTACCAGTTGATGATCTGAGTGAGAAGGCTGATGGTTTTGCTGGCGTATTTCCAGAGCACAAGTATGAGATTGTGAAACGCCTGCAAGCACGAAAGCATATCGGTGGAATGACTGGTGATGGAGTAAATGATGCTTTAGCCCCAAAGAAAGCTAATATTGGTATTGTAGTTGCTGATGCAACTGATGCAGCCAGGAGTGCTTCATATATTGTCCTTACAGAACCTGCTCTTAGTGTGAGCCCATATGTTGACAACATCATGATCCACACTGACCCCTTCCACAACTGCTGGGTTGCACTTGTTGTAGCTACACGGATGGTGGCGGGCCTCAAAACAAGGAGTCACGTATACTGATTTTTCCAATTTGTGTCGAAGCAAGAATCACAAAGAAGTTCTTCTATCTTTAGCAAAGGCTGCTAAGCAATCACGACCGAAGTTCTTCTATTGCCATCCAGGAATGGTCATACGTGGCTATTTTTATGATGAAGTTGAGCTTGATACTATCATGAACAATACTTCTATCGAGTCAATGGTGCAGCAGAAGCGTAGAGGTTTACTGACTTCCACCTTGGGCAAGTGCGGTCTCCTATGTGCTTACAAGTTGAAGGCTCAACCTGGCTGTTTGCGTGCATGGGAATTTCAGATAACATGGGACCCTGGTGGGTTGCTTGGCAGCGGCTTGAGGTCAAGCCGCATTTCAAGGAAGGAGGAATGTCATGGACCTGGTTCTTTGGATGATTGGGCTTCATGGGTTAGACAAGCATTGGACTAGCTTTGGGCCCAACAGCCTGGAAGGGGATTGACTAACCGGGCATCGATTACAAAAGGAAAAGTGCAGCAACGCAAACAGCATCGAAGAACATTCAGGCTTTAGCCACGGCTTCCATCTTCCTCCTGCTGCTCCTTCCTTCCCCAACCTCTGGCTCCCTCTCAGTCTAAGCTCTTCTCCATTCCTAGTCTTGATCTCTACTCCCCAGTCTATTTGCTAGTTCCTACTTCCCTTCTCCCTAGGTTGTATCTCTATTACTTTGCATATTGCGTTGGATTTTGGATACTGAAACTATTGAGTTGAGTTCGTTGAGTTCATCATCTGGGTCCGTGACAGACAGGTAGGATAGGAGAGCGGAGCAGAGCATCATACGTAGATCACAAATTCGCAATGCAGATGACTAAATCCAGAAAAACAGAGCTGAGCAGAGCAGGAGAGAAAGGAGAGGAGAGGAGTGGATTCACTCACCGGCAATGGGCGATCGATGGCCGAGGCTGGAGGCGACGATGGAGATGGGATGGCGATGATCTTCTTCTCCGCGACAGGGGAGGGCTGAGGAGGAGGACCTATGATTCGAGGAGGGCAAGGCCGAGGAGAGGATGGAGATGGGCTCGACAGCTACCAGCGTCATGGCCACTAGCGACGACCGGGGCTAGGGCTCTACTTGCCCCTCGCAGCACTGGCAGTGTTGTGGGGACAGGGTGAAAGACTTGACCAGCTTAGTTTCACTACTCCAAGTTGTATAAGTTCTCACACCCCTCTCAAGCTGACAGTGGGCCAACAAGTCAGGCGGCTAACCATGCTCGATTAATCTCGATCAGCCGCCGATTAGTCGGCAAGTCGAATAACTAGCCTTTCTAGTTGAGTCGATAGCTCCTTTCTAGTTGAGTCGATAGCTCTAGTCGAAAGCTATATACCGACTTATTGATTAATCTACGATTAGTCGACTACTAGTCAGTAGTCAACGACTTAATAACAGTGTTCCTTGCTGCTTGCTATAAGCCCATAGGCATAGTCAAACCAAGGCATGCCTTATCTGTGTGCAGTCCGCACTTGGGTTTAACATAGAGCCCCCAAAATATTTTCGGATGTTTCAACACTATTCTGCCATGTAAACTAATGAACCCTAGTAGCATATAAAAAGGTACAATCTGCCGATGACAAGGAATATTACAAAATATGCACCATGATATACCTTAGTTTATCTTTTCTTGAGGAGCATAAATAAAGCATTAGCATTATCCAGTGCATGCAGAAATTCACATTTTAAAGCAACTAAAATCAAGAATCGGCTGGGACGTTCGTGCATCCAAATCAGCAATCTCAACAGGCAACTAAGCAAAGATTTCATTGAATACTTTTTCCTAACAGTAACACTTCCAAAATGAAATGAAGTACACTAACTAATCCAAGTTGTAATCCTGTACAAACTTTCGACATCATCAATGAATTAGGCGGTGTTTAACAAGACAATGCGTGGCATTTCAATTTAAGCATGCATATATATACATTGAAAGTTTGAAACTGAATCACTGACCATTTCATTGAAAGGTACAATATACATTGAAACTGAATCACTGACCATTTCATTGAAAGGTACAATATACATTGAAACTGAATCACTGACCATTTCATTGAAAGGTACAATCTGAGTTATGCCTACTGTTCAAGAAATGACGTCTCAGGTCTCTCTGCTTTTGCTGATACAGCATGTACCCTCTACAACAATCTTACCAACTTTAACACAGGGTTTCCAACCAGGAACGGTGTGGAGTAAGAATGAATCAATTAACACGGCCATGACAGGGTTATTCCAACGAGGCAGTTCGAGTTGCTCAATCATTTCGATCGACACAGAAAGACTGGTGTCCTGCTCCACATCAAAGGGGAACTCGACGTTCTTAAACTTACCTACATGGAAAAAGAAATAAAAAACAAGTCTGTTACGTCAGTACTCAGTAGGGAAGAAATTCTAATTCAATCCCAAAGATGACTCTTCCATGCTTATGATTACCATTCGGAACAGGAATTTTCAGAAATAGCATGACGGGGTTGGTGATGCTCATACTTCCTTTCAATACAAATTCACCCCTTCGAAGCACCAGGCTATCAGATTCCTTCCCGTCAACAGAGACAAAAATTGGTTCAGCTTCTAATTTTTGTGGGACAGATATCGGTTCTTGCACTGAATTAGAGTTTTTCTCGTTTAGATCATCTTTCTGAAGAAAAGGGCTCTTCAAGAGCTCGCTTGCAGGCAGTCTGTCAGCTACTGAAGCTAGACAGCTCTCAATGAAACTTTTTACTTCAGCATCTTTGACCTTGGAGAGAGCAACTGGTTTTATACCCTACAATTATAGCGCCATTCATATAAAACTGATTGAGATTTGCTAGCAAAACCATTAAAGTAGGTAAGTACTTTGTAGACAAAAGGCCACTTACTTCAGAAATTTTCTTATATGTCTGAAAAAAACAACCCTGGCATTCACTGTATGGGCATTCACTGGTCACCATTTCAAGAATGCACATCCCAAAAGAATATACATCGACCAACTCATTATAACTTTCAGTAAAGAGCTCTGGCGCCATGAATTCTACTGTGCCTGTATTTCACAGTAAATGTTATTGCTAATGTATGTCTCACATAAAAAAGAAAAGTTTTTGAAAAAAAAAAAAAACTGCAGTCATCTCCAATTCTTCAAAATTGTGGATGCTATAAAACTGTACGTTGTATGATATATTAGGTTTACTTCACAAAATTGTGGCTCCTATAAAACTGTACCTTGTATACTCTGGGTTTTCCTCTGCTGCATGACCATTGCCAAACCGAAGTCGCCAATCTTCACCTTTCCATGATTTCCATTGATGAAAATATTGTCACACTTCAAGTCCCTGTGTATGATTGGTGGATTCTGACTGTGCAGATACTCTAGCCCTGTCAATATCTGTTTTGCCCATCGCCTCATTGCTTTCATGTCAACTTTCTTGTGTTTTGTACGATACCTAATCATAACATAAATCGAAGATATTGATCACAAGAGAAAAGGGCATTATCCAGTTAAATGCAAACTTAAAGATTCTGGTACATTCCATTACAAAGAAAAAGATTACGAAACATTTATCTAATTATGCTCATATGTCTTTATTTCCTTCTAAATGAAATGCCAAAAGGATCAGCTATACGTGAAACAACAAACTTCAGATAGGATCGAAAATCCTTCCATGAACTCATTCAAATTTTGTTTCCACGTTGTTAGATTCTAGGAAAAAGTCTACTTAACCCCCTCAAGTACGGTGGTTCATCTACTATACCCCCAAAGTATAAAACCAGGTATTGTGCCCCTAAACTATGCAAAACCGTATAAATACCCCCTGCGGCGGTTTTGGAGGTAGTTTTGCCACCGTGACGAATGACGTGGCTAGCGATGTGGTGACGACTCAACAGATGAAATTTTAAAAAAATCATTACAAATAGGCCCACATGTTATTGAGTGAACCTCCATCCTCATCTATGCCCGTGCTTGCCTCGCCTTGCGCAGTGCCCCGCCCGGATGCCACTCTACCTCTGTTGCTCGCTCAATGCAGCGCCCCGCTCGCACACCACGCTGCCTCTGCTCCTCCCTCATTGCTGTGAACACCATGTCACTTTCCTCCCATCTCAACCTAGAAAGAGAGCACAAAATCGAGCCACCTCACTCCCCTCTATCACGTGCTCACCCCCTCTTCCCCGTAAGACTCACAAGAAGAGCTACTCTCCACCAAGCCACCGTTACCACCAGCCACCGAAGCTCAATATCTCAAATCGAGGAGCCACCTGGGCGTTTGTTCGCGTCACTTTGTGTTCCACCCTATTCTCATCCAAACCCTCAAATTAATTTGATTGTTGCTCACGGTGGCTGGAAATCGAGTTTCTTCTCCCTTACCTCCATTCGGGTTTCATCATCCTCGTTCGTCGGCTACAGGGAGCATCCATCCAGTTAACCAAGTATTGTACCTCTTGAACTATGCAAAACCGTCTAAATACCCCATGGGGGGATTTGATTATTTGCCACTATCAAAGATATACAAATTCAGGATTTACCATTTATGTGTCTATGACATGTGGCCCTGGGACGGAGTAGCAAATCCTGAAATCCACATCTTTGCAGTGGTAAATAATTGATTATTCCTACTTGATAGGGCTAAGTAGGTTTTTTTCTAGATTCTAATATTATTCATTTAGCACAAAATAAAGTAGAAGGTATACATAATACAAATCTAAAAAAGCCAGTATGACAAGACTATAGAATCAGAGAAATTAAATAAACCTTGGACTAGTTGTAATGCGCGTGGGATAACAGGGGCATACGTACTCTCTCAAGTTGCCAGACGTGAACAACTCAGTAACAATGTTAACTGCTCTTTTTTTCTTATCAACCCACGAGGCGTAGAGCTTGAGAATGTGCTTGTGCTGGAGCGATTTCAACAGGTTAATCTCTGTATTAAGCCGCTGCAGTTCTTTCGAAGAGCCCATGATACGGTCGTTTATTTCCACTTTGCCCCATGCCACCTCAATACCATCCACGGAATCAAAGGCTTTGTAGCTGTCATCAAATTACGTTAAGGAACACAATGGCAACATTTCTTTTTGAAAAGTAGAAACAATTAGCAACTATACACAAAACATTAAATTTTGCGACTCCACAAGCTTTAGGCAATAATTGGAATGAAGAAATTATGCAGGGAATTCGGAGGAATTGCACTGATTCCGGCAAAATTCCGAATGACATTTACGCGATATTCCTACGCTCCAAACACGCCATTGAGTATCCAATTTGAGTCATCGACCAGTCATAGCTTCAACATGTAACCAGATAATAGCAGCCAACAACTGGTTACTGCAGCGATTGATCACCCGGGCACAAGAGGCTATGCATGAAACTAAACACTCGCGTGGATTTTACCAAAACCGAAAGGAACAAGAATATTAGAAGAGCTAGAGAGATGGAAACATACACGGTTTTGAAGGATCCTGAACCCAGAATCTCGTTGTACTGCACATGAACGAAGCGAAGATAAATAATAATAACAAAAATCCTCCCACACAAATTCGCGATGTACTGCTAATACTTAATCAAGAAGAGCTCTAATCTACTCATCAAGAACAAGAGATCGATGGGATCAATTTGAACTACTTTCAGTAATAACTAGAAACGCGAGAGGCAGATTGAGTACGCACCCGGAAGTAGCGCCCGGTTGGATCGACCTCGGCGACGTCAGGGTCGTCGTCGGGCGGCTCCAGCTGCTCGTCGGCGCCGCCCGGGTTTGCAGGCATGGCCGAGTCCTCTCTTCCTCTCCTCGATCGATACGGACTCCGACTCGCCCGATGTGATGCTCGGGTCGATTATACGCGCAAGAGCAAGATCGATGGATTATATGCGAGGCTCGTAACTTGTAACCGATTGCTAACTAATTAGGTATTCGCATCGGATCACAAAATTAATCAGAAGGGAAGACGAAAGAAAATAGATTAGGATCCGGAAGCGTTTAAGAACAACGATCGCTTTTTTTCGCCTAGCGTATTGCACTTTGGAGAAATCAGAGAATTATTAACACTTGTCCATTGTGGGTCATCTGTCCTACTGATAATATAAGCTGTGCTGCAATCCAGAGGGCTGTTAAGATGGCGATTTGTATTGTAGTATCTTACATCCTGTCCGATTATTCTAATCCTAATCATAAATATGGTCATAAATTGTAAACACAACGCAAATTTTAGATATACGACACTCTAAAGTTTCTAATTTTGAGATATGTCACTACAAAGTGATATCATAGAAATATGCCACCGTAGAGTTATATCCTAGTCTTCTACCTTCGAATTTTCTTAATAATATTATTTTAATTAAAAATTTAAAAATTAAATAGGCAACCTTTTAAAACAAAAATGGCATCATGTCGGCATTTCAAACGACGATAAGATGCCAGTCGTCAGTGCTACAATTCTAAAATAGTACTTTTGCCATTTCAATTGACGATGGGTTGGTTCCCTATCGTCAATTAAAATGGTAACATTAGGCCATTTTTTAAAATTAAATTAAATTATAATTTTGGTATATCTTTAAGTGTCTGCGTAACCAATGATTTTTTAAAAGATAAGGAAATATCAAGTATAGAACAATTTATGAGTTTCGATGTGACCAAATATATTTAGAATGTGTTTTAGTCAGCGCAATATAAAGAATAGCCCCTTCGGCGACGCAATATAAAAAAATAGCCCCCTTCGTCAACGCGATAACAAAATGGGACTGTCAATTCATAAGGTGATTGAAATTTTTTTAAGCATAAGTCACCTTTTTTATCCATTGGATCAATATCCAATCATATGACACATCAATCTCTACACAAATTCAATGATCACAACAAGTGATTTAAACTTAAAAAAAATTCAGGTGACTTAAAAGTAGCAAGACTGTAACAAAAATAACCATGATTTATTTGAGAGTACCGAACAAAAAGGGTGTGGTCATTTCGTGTACGAAAAGGCTAAAACTAGGGTGGTGTAGGATGTCGCGATGCTGACTCCCTCATATGGTTACTTGTACACACAACAAGAACAAATACTATCAAAACACGAAACTAGCATAATGTAAGTCGTACATAAATTAATATTTACATAACATGACTCATACATCTACTTGTAGGCCCTCTTGGGGCCTACCCCATGTGTGGACCCTAGCCTCGCCCGATGCGGTTGCGGGCGCTGAGGCGAGTACGTCAAAGGCTCGGGCGGCCGAGATACCCTACCGACACGAGTAGCCTGAGGGGGGGTCTCCCGACGCAACGAACTCTCATCCGAGTGGAGTACCACTCGATATACTCCTCGTATGTCCTGGGGCCATAGGGAGTAGTCTCCTGGTGCACGTCCTCCAAGGTGTGGAGCCACGGCTCAACCCAATAGGCCATCTTCTCGATCTAGGAAGTTGTACCAACTACCCCCTTCTTGGTGTACCTGTGGAAGACAAACCAATAAATTCTTAAGTCCATAAGGGAAAAGCTACGACAAACATAAATCGTAAACTTACCCATAGACGTTCGGCGGCAACCGCGGCCCCCAGGGCACTGGGAACTCCTGTAGTAGACAGAACTGGCGCATCACCCGGTGCACGTGATACTCTTCCACGAAGACGTTGTGCACAAGTAGCTCCACGTGTACCAGTATTGCTAGTCTTACGTGCACTAGATGGACAAGCCTCGGGGTGCACGCACTAACACCCTCTCGGGAGTGTACAGCGTCCAGATGATGTAACAGCCCAATTTTCAAATTTCAGTAAAAATTTAAATTTATTTATGTTTGTGGAAGTTTCTGAAATTTTTAAAAGCTTTTTATAAATATTTTAAAGTCAAAACAAATTTAATTGTAAATTTAAAAGCCAACATAAAGTTAAAAATAATTTTATTAAGTCCAAGATAAGTGTGGGAATTTCTGTGAATTTTTGGAGTTATTTTGCTATTTTCTAAAGCCTAAATGAATTATCAGAATTAAAACAAATAGAAAAGCAAAAGAAAATCCTCTAACAGTGTTTGGGCCGAAACCCAAAGGCTCCGGCCCAAACTCCCTCCCGCGCGCGGCCCACACAGCCCAGCCGCTCGCATCCTCTCTCTCACCCTCCTCACCCACCGTTGGATCGAAATCCAACGCACGCGCCGCACACACGCACCCCCTCTCTGATCTCCACCGTCGGATCTCGAACCAGCGGTCAGGATCGCTTGCAACCTCCGCGCAGTCCGAATAACACCATTAATGAGAGCCGCCCGATCTAGATTCTACGGCCAGATCTTCGTGCCGCTTCGGAGACTTAAAACCTTTCTAATCTAAACCCTTCGATCTAAATCCTACGGCCGGATCACACACCGTACCCCTTCGTGTCACAACAAACAATTGTGACCATTGGATTAAAATCCAACGGCCCGCAGTCATCGTCTTCCCCGCACCGTCTTCCTTCTTCTTCGCGCGAGCGCGCCCGGGATCTCCGCCATGACCGAGTCGCGTGAGCTCCGAATTCTTCGCTTTTCTAACTCCCTCTACTCACATGGATGTGCGCAACGGCATCGCCACCTCGCACCGCCCCCACTCCTTCCTCAATCCCCTCACCTCGTGCACGTTTTCGCCGAAACCGCCGCGCACCAAACCCGCGCCACGATCTCCACTACCTCCACGCCGCTCGAACTTCCCTTGCTCTATAAAGGCCCCGTGAGCCCCTTCTCATCCTCAACCATTTGCCCTCACTCACTCTTCCTCTCCCGCCGCGAGTTCGCCGCAATCCGAGGTTTAGTCGCCGCCAAGCCGTGAGCTGCCGCCGCCGAATTCATCACCGTCGTTGAAGCCTCGCCCCCTCCGTCGCCACCTTCGGCATCACCGTGGTCCCGCGAACCTGGTGCGCACCACCTGGTCGCCGGAGGATCCCCGGAGAACCCTTCTCGTCGTCGACCGAACCTTCGCCGCCGCCTTCGTCCACGCCGCCGGCCACCGCCTCACTCCTCCCAGTCAGGGTGGTAAGCACCACGATCGCCGCGACCTCCTCTTTCTTCTCGTAACCTCGCCGCCCGCCGCCATGCACGCGATGCGCCGGCGACCGATCCCCCGCGCGGCGCCGCGCGGCGACATGGCGCGCCACATGGCTGCCACCGAGACTCCACCTCACCCTCGGGCTTGCGTGTCAGCCCGGGTGGCGCACAGTCAGAGCCACGCACACGCCCACGTGGCAGGGTTCACCGTGCCATCTCTTCCAAGGTTCGGTGGGCTTGGTTCACAGTGAGCCGGCCCACTGACACTTGGGGCCCGCATGTCAGATTTCTAAATTAATTGTTTTAATTTCTATAGCTGATGTAATTATTGCGCAATAAATGGATTTTCAATAGGAAAATAATTCTGGAAATTCAATAAAATTTCAGATTTAGTTATAAACTTCAAAAATTCATAACTTTTGCATATGAACTCCAAATTGGGTGTTTCAAATTGCAAAATTTGTATAAAATTATAATCTAGCTAACTAAACCAAAATATTTCAATTTGGAGTTGATTTGAGCTGAGTTTTTGAATTTATTTGAATTTGAATTTGAATTTATCGTATTTTCGCGTTTAGACTTTGACGACTCCGGAGAGCTCGACCCCACTGAAGATTTAGACTTCCAGGACATCAACGAAGGCAAGTTATACCATTGACCATATTGCCCCCAGTATTTTAAAGTATTTTCAGTTTTTAAATTATTTAATGCATGCATATGTTTATATAAATGTTTTAGTGTCCTGTTTTTACATAGTTATTCCTATGTTCCATTGTATGACCCATTTGAACATTATAATTGTTTGCCTTAACACCATAGACTAAAAATTATCAAAATTAGTCAAAAGCTTAGCCTGGCTTAGTTCACACTTACAAATTTTGGGAAGGTTTAGCCAAATCTCTTATAAATTGTTCCAAAACTGAAATTGTGGTATTGTTTTACTACATGGTTTTAAAAGGAGGGTTTTACTCTAAAATCAAAAATGGGTTTGGACTCGGGCGAAATGGTTGTAAAGGTGGGTGCAGGTTTATGCACGGGTTTAATCTGGTTAAGATTAAGACCCAGGGTTTGTCGGAGAGTCGCCCAAGTCATTTGAGGACCGGTCTTTGAGCCGCTTATTGCTATGCCATATCGTACTACCACATGTCCTGTATGGGCAGGATTTGGCTAATTAATTTGTGATGTTCTAGTGTATTTATGTCATGTGATTATGTGGGTGTCGGTTAGACGTTTTATTCCCACTTGGCGCAAGAGGGGGCTTCCGGAGGATGGTTAGTCCGAAGGGGCGAAACCTTAGCGGGCATGAATATATTAGGACAGAACATTGTAAAGGCCTCATGGTAATTGCTCAGTCACACGCCTACGGAAGCGTGAATTGGCCGACATAACGAGCATGTCACCTCGTGTGGGTAAAGTTGTACCAACTCTGCAGAGTAGAAACTATTCGAATAGCCGCGTCCGCGGTCATGGACATGCTAGCAGGGCCACTTAAAGTTAGAATTGTTTTTTTTTGTTTTTAAATGCCTTATCAAATGTTGAGGATGGTTAATCCTTATGAAAATTTGGGCAGGAAGCCAAGTGTTAGGAGGGGATCCTTCACTTTATCATTGGAGGTTATCCACATTATATCAATGTCATTTTAAAATATGATTTTATCCATAGTATAAAACTGCCTTAGAAACTACTATGCTTATTCAAACTGAAAATGTTGTTTATGCAAAACAACTCCTGCCATACTCACTTGTTTCCTTATGCATGCATTTAAATTCAATATTGGGTGTAGCTTGCGAGCACGGTAGTAGAGCTCACTCTTGCTGAATAAATCTTATTCAGGAGAAGATCTGTTCCCCGACGGTGAGGACCTGGACGAGTAGGCCTTGACCCAGACGATTGCCTGTGGCGCATCGTGTGGCCCCATATATTATTATGCTTCCGCTTTGTCTTTCATTGGATATTTGTTAATTGTTACTCAGACTCGTTGTATTAAACCCCTTTATTAATTAATGTCATTTTCAATTCGTGATATGATTGTGATATTCATTTTTGTGAGACTGTGTATACTGGAAATCCTGGACCGGTATATGAACACAGAGAATTCGGGATCTTTCGCTCCCGGGTTCGACAGATGACGTGGTCATCCATCAACTGATCAAACATCGTAACGTGGTCCAGGTAGGTCGTGTGCGTTGTGATCGGAGTGAATGTGACATGTGGAATAGAACAACAAAAACTTAGTACATGCAATTAAATTACATTACAAAAAAGACTAAAGGTTCAAAAAAAACTTACCCGTTGGCGACACCACACTGTACCTATGGTCAGCCGGTCCACGGCATCGGCGGCGGTGTATATGGCGTTGGTGCAGGCTCCCAGGTCCAGTTGTGGTCGTCCAATCTAAAAACGCTCGAAGGACCACAGCTGAAGAAGCAACAGGCATCCGGAGAGGCGGTTATCCCAACCCGGTGGCACGTCGCGGCACGCGAGGCGCGATGCGTCGCGCCACAAGATCTGTAGGCCCGTGCGTCTGGTCGATCACCTCCACCTCCACGTCCGGCAACTCCCGTGCGTAGCGGATCATGCTTGTCCACGATGTCGCCGTGGGACCCTAGAAACATGACCCACCCTAACCCGCAACAAGTATACCTCGAAGTACCTCCTCACCGTATGCTCAGGTGCATCCAGTCCCAGGGCAGCCGACTGCAAGAAGACAAAGACACATCCCTAGAACCTCATGATGATCTCTGTGCGCCACGTGTTTGGGACGTCGTACGCTACCAGGGCAACCCGGTCAGGTAGTGATGAACCCGAAGGTCCGATTGTTGGCCCGATCTTTCGATGAGAACGATAAGTTCGGTAGTAGTCGCTCAACTCTCACGATCCTAGCTACGAACTCGCAAGGCCCGAAACCACGCAATCGCTGAACTGCTCGACAAGTCGTTATCAACCGTGCACGAATACCCGGTTGACCTGACCACGAAGGTCGATTCCTGCATACACCGAAGAAGCACGCAAGAACAAGATAAATCAATCTGAAATTACAAATAGGAATTGAAATATTTGAATTGAGTTAGGATTCTGAATAAGGATCTTAATTGGGTGGTCTAGTCGACACACGCAAAAGATACAAGTTGCAACGAAGGCAAACTAAACATAAACAAAATCCAAGAAAACTAGAGGGGGTGCGACCTCCTTAAATAGGGGATGAGGAGCCACACATCTAATAGAACTAAGGGGGTGGGACTAATCTCACAGATTCTGTTCACATGAACGATGCAGCACCCAATTGGTCCACCGGCGAGATGGGCCAAGTTCAAGATGATTACAAGGCCCGATTGGCCCAAACAAGTGATATGACGTCTTCTTTTGATGATTGCGATCAGTCCAGAAGGAATTTGAAGATGAGGCTAGATCCATTTGAAAGCGGACGAGATAAGATTCCAATCAAGTACTCATGGACCTCAAACGGAGTTCGTATGCGAAATTTATGCCTAGTTTAAGTTGGTCTTTGTCGGGTCGATTACGGAGGCCGGCTCGATTCCAAACAGTCCACTGAATCGCTTGCTTGTCTTGGACCAAAAGTGACATGGTGCTTATAATTTTAGTGTACAAGCTCTTGAATTTGGAACAGCAAGCATAGCAAATTTGATTGTATCTATATGGGTCATGTCCTCATCAGGTAGCCCACGTCCTGAAGCGTCGGCGTCATCTCCCAGCACAAAAGGTCGAACGTGTGCGTCTCCAACCTCCACCGGTCAACCAGTGCCGTTAGGAGGCATGGTCGTATGAAAATTGCCTCGACATACGACCATTGCCCGCGACATCCTCCTTGTCCTCCCACGTCGCCTCCACCATGCTAGCTAGTAGAAGGAGGCAAGCCGCTGTCAACCTACGTCGAAAGGATTAAGAACATACGTGAGTTCACCCACACAAGTTAGACCGAAATTGGGTACACGAAGGTCAGAACCATACATACCTCGGAACCCAACGTGGGTCCACCCTCCATGCCCTCATGGGTGTGCGCAGCCACAACGCGCCAAGCTCAATGGCCTGCTGGCCCTCCTGGGGCAAGATGGTATTGAGACGGCTACGACGAGTCACATCAATGACCTGGTCAAGCAGCTCCTACGGCCACAACACGGCGTCTCCTGGGGTCGTCATACCTAAAAATTCAGTGCATACATTGTAAATACTACGAAACATACATAGAAAGTAATAACAAGGGACATATTTAAAAGATATTCTCGGTATTTATAAAATATTTACCATGCAGAAATAAAAACAGAATTGAAGCTGAGAATATTGTAATTAGGTTGTACACACCCTATTTAGCTACTCTAGAATTTTAATATAATTGTTTGAGCCATCTTGCTATTTTCCTAGTCTAAAAGGTATTCTCGATATTTACAAAATTTTATCGTGAAAAAATGAGAACAAAATTGAAGCTGAGAATATTTTAATTAGGTTGTATACACAATATTTAGATACTCTGGAATTTTAATATATTTTTTAGAGCCATCTTGCTGTTTTCCTAGTTTGAAATGTATTCTCAGCATTTATAAAATATTTACTGTGCAAAAATAAGAACAAATTGAAGCTGAGAATATTTTGATTAGGTTGTATACACCCTATTTAGCTACTCTGAAATTTTAATATAATTTTTAGAGCCATCTTGCTATTTTCCAAGTTTAAAAGGTATTATTAGCATTTACAAAACATTTATCGTGCAAAAATGAGAACAAAATTGAAGCTAGGAGTATTTTAATTAGGCTATACACACCCTATTTAGCTACTCTGGAATTTTAATATAATTTTTACAATCATCTTGCTATTTTTCTAGTTTAAAAGGTATTTTTGGCATTAACCAAATATTTACGATGCAAAAATGAGAACAAAATTAAGCTAGATATTTTAATTAGATTGTAAACATCCTATTTAGCTGCTCTAGAATTTTAATAAAATTTTTAAAGCTATCTTGCTATTTTTCTAGTTTAAAAGGTATTCTCGGTATTTACAAAATATTTATCGTACAAAATTAGAGAAATAATTAAGCTAACAATATTTTAATTAACACCTAAACATCCTATTTAGCTGCTCTGGAATTTTTATAGAATTTTTAGATCTACCTTGCTATTTTCCTAGTTTAAAAGGTATTTTCCGCATCTCAAAAGATTTACCGTGCAAAAATGAGAACAAAATTGAAGCTGACAATATTTTAATTAGGTTTTACACAACCTATTTAGCTACTCTAGAATTTTAATATAATTTTTAGGGTCATCTTGCTATTTTCTAGTTTAAAAGGTATTCTCGGTATTTACAAAATATTTACCGTGCAAAAAATAGAACAAAGTTAAGCTAAATATATTTTAATTAAGATCTAATCACCCTATTTAGCTACTTTGAAATTTGTATTGTTGTCTTGCTATTTTCCTAGTTTAAAAGGTATTTTTCGTATTTCAAAATTATTTCTCATGTAATACTACATTGATAATCTAAACTACAACAGACTACACTATAGCTAAAATGATCTAATAAAATCAATTCTCGTCGCTAGTTTTATTAGCTAACCTACCAGGTTTCGAATTTAATGTGTTGCATGGCTGTCAGTTACCATGCAAACAAAAATAAACGGATGCAATCAAGGATTAATCAACAAACACCCCCTAATCCTTGATGCATTTTCTTGATCTTAACGGTGCCGATCCTTGTGCGCAGCTCCTGGAACTTGACACGGCCCAATGCCTTCGTCAGAATGTCAGCTAGCTGCTCTTCAGTCTTGATGTACTCCACCTCAACTTTGCCGTCTTCAACGCATTCCCGAATAAAATGATATCGGGTGTCTATGTTCTTGCTCCGGTCGTGGAACACTGGATTTTTGCTGAGGGAGATCGCCGACTTGTTGTCGACTTTGAGCATGACATTGCCTGCCTTTTCATTCTTCGAGTCAGCGAGTAAACGAGCGAGCCAAATACCTTGGCAGGCAGCCGTTGTCGCCGCGATGTACTTGGCCTCGCAAGAGGACAGCGCTGCAACCTTCTGCTTCTGAGATTGCCAGTTGATGGGGCTGTGGCCGAGGAAGAAGAAGACGCCCGTTGTGTTCTTGCGGTCGTCGACGTCGCCGGCCATGTCGCTATTGCTGTAGCCGACAAACCATGGCTCCTCCAACTTCTTTGTGTAACGGCAGCCATAACTCCGCGTACCAGCAATGTACCAGAGTATATGCTTGACTGCCGCCAAGTGCTCGGTGGTTGGCGCTTCCATGAAGCGGCTTACGTAGCCCACCGAGTACGCAATGTCAGGCCTTGTGTGCACCAGGTACCTCAAGCTACCCACGATGCTCTGGTAGGCCGTGGCGTCTGTGAAAGGGGCTGAGCTTGCCTTGCTCAACTTAAGCCTCGTCTCCGTGGGGACGTGGCAGGGATTGCAATCTGCCATACTGCTCTTCTCAAGAATTTTGAGCGCGTATGCAGATTGGTTCAGCGTGATCGACCATCGGATTTGGTGCGCCGATCCGAGGTAGAAGCTGAGCAGGCCGAGATCGCTCATTTTAAATGAGTTTTTCATCTCCCTTTTGAACTTGACGATCTCCTGTACGTTGGTGCCCATGATAATGAGGTCGTCAACGTAGACGCCCACCAGTAATCTTGATGCACCGATGCCGCGCATGTACACCGCATGTTTTGATACACTCCGCTGAAACTCGAGCGACAACAAACAACTGTCAAGCTTGGTGTTCGACGCTCTCGGCGCCTGCTTCAAGCCATAGAGGGCCTTGTGGAGCCTCAGCACCTTCTGCTCATGGCCCTTTACCTCAAAGCCAGGAGGTTGGGCGACGTAGACCTCCTCGTCAAGCTCGCCATTGAGGAATGTCGATTTGACATCCATGTGGTGTATTGGCCACCCCTTGTGCGCGGCGAGCGCGATCAGTAGGCGCACGGACTCAAGACGGGCTACTGGCGTGAACACCTCCTCATAGTCGACGCCTTGGCGCTGCACATAGCCCTTTGCCACGAGGTGGGCCTTGTGCATGATGACAACGCCTTGGGAGTTCTTCTTCACCTTGATGATCCATTTCAAGCCTATGGGACGATGACTCGCCGGGAGGTCGGCAAGTTCCCAAGTGTCGTTCTCCTTGATGGAGCTCATCTCCTCAAGCATGGCGCGACGCCAACACTCGTGCTTCTCTGTCTCAGAGAAGCCGACTGGTTCATCTGTCGCCGTCAGGTACAGCTCCTCGAGGTCGTGGACCGTGGTCGTATCGTACACATTAGCCACAGTCTGGTAGTGGCAAGGGCCCTCATCGTCCGTCGTGGGCGAAACGTCAGTGGGCGGTGAAACGAATTCCACCCCACTTTGTGCCATGGGCGTAGACGTGCTCGTTGCTGCTCCGAATGCCGGCGTTAGTGGCCCTGGGCTGGGCGCGTGACTCAGCACTACTGGTGTCAATGGATCATCACCCCCGTGCGCTGCGGGGTTGCCACGCACAACACTTGCTTCAGGATATACGGTATACTCGACAGTGAATGTCTCACCCGAGTTAACCGTAGCACCCCAGTCCCACTGTGTCGCCTCGTCAAAGACGACGCCGCGTGTCACGCGCATGCGCTTGCCGACGGGTCATAGACGCGATACGCCTTGGCGCCGGGCTCATAGCCGATGAACACCATTGGCGTGCTCCTGTCATTAAGTTTCTTTACGTGTAGCTTCACTACCTTGACGTGTGCGACGCAACCGAAAGTGCAGAGGAGGTGCACCAGAGGTTGTGCACCATGCCACGCCTCGTACGGCGTCATGCCCTCGACGCTGCAAGTCGGGACTCGGTTTAGGATGAATACGGCCGTCGTCACCGCCTCACCCCAAAACATCCCCGGCATGCTCTTGGCCTTCATCATGCTGCGAGCCATGGCAACCACCGTTTGGTTCCGACGCTCGACGACGCCGTTCTGCTGCGAGGAGTATGATGCCGTGAGGTGCCGCTGGACGCCGCGATCAGCGCAATACTCACCGAACTCAACTAACGTGAACTCGTCGCCACGGTCAGTGTAGAGGGCGCGCAACTTGCGCCCGGTTTCCACCTCAACACCGGTCTGGAAATGCTTGATCGCCACCGGCGCCTCGTCCTTCGTCGTGAGCAAGACCGGCCACATGTAGCGACTGAGGTCGTCAACGAGGAGAAGAAAATATTTCTTGCCGCCTGGTGTGGCCAGCGTGATGGGGCCGTAGAGATCGCCGTGCACCAAATCGAGGATGTGCTTCGCGCGGTACTTTGCCTGCTCCAGAAACAGGGTGCGCCGCTGCTTGCCGACAAGGCAACTATCGCAAATCTGATCGACATGATCGACCTGCGACAGCCCGCGCACCATGCGTGTTGCGCCAACTTCGTAGTGCTTGGAAGTTCAGGTGCCCGTACCTGGCATGCCATCGCCATGCGTCGTCATCGCACCGCGCGGACAAGTAGACCGGTTGTGCAATGTTGAGGGTGAGCACATAGAGCCGGTTGCGACTGTGGTTTACCCACGCAAGTATGCGACGCTGCTAGTCGCGGATCATGAGCACGCTATCCTGAATGAGCGTCTGGTAGCCGTTCTCGTCGAGCTGCCCGAGGCTCACTATGTTGCTTCGCAGTCGTGGGATGTAGCACACCCCCGTCAACGCATGGTGCTCCTCGTTCCAGCAGGTGAATAGGACGGTGCCACGCCCGTGTATATCCACCACAGAGTCGTCGCCGAACTTGACGGAGCCGGTGACGCCCTCATCCATCTCTGCGAAGTTTGCCTGGCACCTGGACATATGATTGCTGGCGCCGGTGTCCAGGTACCAAGCGTCGTCGTGGGCATCATCCTCATGCCCTAGATGCACCTGCGTGTGCACCTCATTGAGTACCACGTTAGTACCCGCGCCCACGGAAGCCTTGGTGAGCGTGCACACCTGCGCCATGAGAAGCGTAGGTTCATCGTCGTCGTCAACCTATGTTAGATTAACTTGCTCGACGCATTTAGGCTTGCGGCAATCCCTGGAGTAATGCTCATACTTGTCGCAGTTGTAGCACTAAACCTGTGACATGTCACGGCGCACACTAGACGAGCCACCGTCCTTGCCGTCGTGCCCGCCTTTGCCGCACCCATGGCCATGCAGCTTGCCACGATAACGGTTATCACCGCCGAAGGAGCTGTCGCCTTGCTCCCTCTTCTTGGCGCATGTGAGCCAATCCTCTTCTGTGAGAAGTAGACGCTCACCGAGTCGCCCGAGTCATCGCGCGCGTAGCGCTGCTCCACTAATCGAAGCCGATCGGTGAGCTCTTCAATCGACAACGTACTCAAGTCAAGCAGTGTCTCGATCGAGATTGCCACCTGTGTATACCTAGGTGGCACAACACGAAGGAATTTCTTGACTACCTTTTCATCTTCCAACGTGTCGCCTATGGTCCGAAGATTGTTGACGAGTCCCGTGATCCTCATGACGAAGTCGTCCACCGACTCACCATCCTTGAATTCGATATACTCGAACTCCTTGCGAAGCTTCTGTGCGTTCGTCTCACGGACACGCTCGACACCCATCAGCATCGTCTTCACGGCATCCCACGCCTGCTTGGCCGTGTCCTTCACCGCCAGCATGGACAGCATGTCCAGTGACACCGCACAGAGGATGGCGGATAGCGCCAGTCTGTCGTCGCGGTAATTGGCATTGCCATGTTCGATCGCCTCCCACAGGCCTTGTGCCTGCAGGTTCACCCTCATCACGAGAGCCCAGTCGGTGTAGTTCGTCCGCGTTAGCGTGGGGTAGACCACCGATCTCGTCGTCTCCCTTACGACGCGCTCCTACACCACCTGCTCGCGTCCTCCCCTTCGTGCCTTGCTCC
This sequence comes from Ampelocalamus luodianensis, assembly GCA_036346255.1. Taxonomy (NCBI): domain Eukaryota; kingdom Viridiplantae; phylum Streptophyta; class Magnoliopsida; order Poales; family Poaceae; genus Ampelocalamus; species Ampelocalamus luodianensis. The sequence goes on along the minus strand of JAYEVH010000354.1, from coordinate 19,040 downwards.
GTCCGCGTTCCCGGGCGAGTACGTGAGTCGGACTGGGATCGTGAAGCCATGGTAGTCAGGCTCTGATATCAATTGTTAGCCCGCCGGTGTCTACGCACATGAACGCTTGAACGCTAGACACAAACACACACACGCACTCTGGAACACCAATCAACAGAGGTGAACAAGTGAACACAAAGATATTTTTTGTGCTGCCAAATGCCACTAATGCAAATAGAAAAACTGAAACAATCAATGTGTTGCATGGTTGTCAGTTACCATGCAAACAAAAATAAATGGATGCAATCAAGGATTAATCAACACCTTCGTGGACGGATCCAAGTAAGGCTTGGGGGTGCACATGACACCGAGTCTAATTTTATTTTACCTTATCAAAACCCCTATATATAGGTATACACCCCGCAACATATGCCCCGTGTTCTCGTGCACATGTGATGATATATATGGGGACATCTGGTTATTTTTCTTTTAGATCTGCCATTATCTCCCTTTCCAAACACACTACTTATAGCTCTCTCGCTAGCTCACTGCCTCCTCCCATGGTGCGTGTCCACCTCGTAGTCGTGCTCTTCGCCTTCGCCACCACACTAGCCCTGTGCACCACCCTGACGCCCACCCCCTGGCAACTCCTCTACCACTCATCCCTCGGAAATGCATGCCCCCTAACGTCCTCGCTCTAGCCCATAAGGTGGCCACCCCCACCTCGGAGTCCCCCGCCTTGACCGCTCCCTCACCATGGCGTTGACCAAGAGTTCGATCTCCCAGACACCTTCCAAGCCCCTAGCGACCTCCCCTCCACCACCCAGCACCGCCTTCGTCATCTCGCTCGCCACCGTGTGGGATACTACTGCCGTGGTCGTGGTCTATGGCTTGACATTGTTGGCGGTGAGGTGGTCACAACCGAGGGAACGCGCGCGCTTGGGGGGGGGGGATGGCAGGGGCATACTTTGCCAATCTAGTACAAATTATTAATGGAGTGGCATTTCTCTAAATACGACAACTATGTTATCGCTTATTTCTAAGGTGTCATTTTGCAGCGGCATATCTCATGACTAGAAACTTTAGAGTGGTATATATCTAAATTTTCCATAAAACAATGGTCCAAATTCCACCATCTTTAGAAAATAATTTTCGAGGTACAATCCTACCATAATCTTTTGGCAATCATATGATCCTTATCTTACAAACCCGAATCCTGATAACCTTCACTCCAATAGTCTATTTACAAATATTAAAGAAGTCGTGGCTCTCAAAAAAAATCCTGGTACAACCAACAATGTCTCTGTGTTTGCATGAAAACTCCATGGACCCATTGGATATAAGCAACGTACTCTACATTGCTACTACTGCTATTCAATACTTGCTTTACCAACCTGGGTGTTACAGCCCACAGTTAAACAGTCAAAACTAGTAAAAATGAGGGGAAATAACTCCAAATTAATAACAGTCAAAGGAAAACAAAATACTACAGTTTGACAATGGCAAAACAAAGCTTCTTGAGACGAGGAAGACGATCCTATTCCTATCCTTGCTTGACATGCAGTTGGCATCCTGTACTACTAGAAGTAGTATTAACCTTTTTGGTATTGGCTTAGTCGATCAGTCATGTGATTTCACTTTGCCGGCCACAAGTTTGTCAATTTAAAGCCTCCCATCTGGAATTTGTTTGGTACTCTCTCGGGTCACAAACACATGTCATTTTGTGATACGTGCAGTTCAAACTTTTGAAACTTTGATTATCGATATCTTTTTAAATATTTAGATTGGATACATGAAAATTATATGTATGATTTGTCTCGAAAAGTACTTTCATAGTATTATAATTGTATTGGGTTTTATAAATGTATTATAATAAAAATTAGTCAAAGTTGTATTTTAAAGACCGTGTCGTATCTAAGACAGCATGTATTTCTGACTGGAGGAGGTAATTTTTTTACCCCTCTTTAATCTTCGCCGGCCCCCACTATGCCGGTTCTTTTTCCTTGAGAAAAGTGGAATTAAGCTATGTTTGCTCCACAGTTAAGTGCCCCCTGCCTAAACCTTTTGGAATGCATGTCAGCTTCGTGGTCGTGGACAGCAACAACCCATTACTAATGTCTGGAAGACGAATTCAACGGGCAGAACAAGGCCACTACGCAAATGGAGAACCGAGCGTTGCTCGGGTGGTGGCGTTGCCAGGAGAGCGCGCTGCTTCTCACCAATAATATGTGGTTTGGGGGCGTTTTTAGGGTTTTGTACACGCACACGTAAAATACTTTCAATGATTACAGCGTATGCCTGCGCTTCATAAGGTTCTTAGCCTCCGCTTTAGGTACGTGTGTTAAGGTCGTACTCATATGTGCGTGTGCGCATGCATGTGCGTGCGTATGGTGCATATGTGTACGTGCGTCTGAAGTATACTCTTAAAAATACCACTACGCAAATGTGGTATTACCAAACTCAGTTGTAACCTCCACCGTTATTTTCTCACCAACCCAAACACACTCACAGATTAATCACACAGATTAATCACAACTTGTATATAAACTTAACCAAACCACGCATGATGCAAAACATCAAGCCAACATGGCATCAAGAGCAGCTTCTACTCGTGTGGAAGTTGTGATCAAGATGCCATACCTCGTGGCCTTCACCATAGCGTTGCTCTCGCCTTGCTGCGTCGCCACCTCAAGGTCACTCTTGGTCTCCTCCTATACCGATGCACCGGAAGGCGGCCAGGCCGCCGCCCCGGGGCCGTCGACGACGTTGACTACACGGCCGCGATTGCTCGAACCGGCGGTGCTCCAGCCGCCAACTGCGGCTGAGCTGGTGCAATCTCCGCAGCCAGCCGTTGTTGCCGAAGCACCGGCGCCGTTGAAGGACAACGGCCACGTGAAGAGCAAGCACCACGAGAAGGCTCCGCCACGACCCAAGCAACACGCGAAGGCGCCGCCCAAGCACCACGGGCACGGACACCACGCTCCTCCGGCGGACCTTACGCCGCCGGCGCCACCGCCAGAGTCGTACGACGGGCAGCCCCCGGTGGCGCCGGCGCCCAGCCAGGATGATCCGGCATGGCCGTTCCCGTGGCCGCGTCCGGGCAACCAGTGGCCCCCGCTGCCGCCGTTCCACCCACCGCCGTTCCCGGCATGGCCGCATCCAGGGAACAAGTGGCCGCCGCTGCCGCCGTTCCATCCGCCACCGACACCCGCATGGCCGAATCCAGGCAACAAGTGGCCACCACTTCCTCCTTTCCAGCCGCCGCCGATCCCGGCGTGGCCGCACCCCGGCAACAAGTGGCCGCCGCTGCCGCCGTTCCCGTTCCACCCACCGCCATTCCCGGCATGGCCACAGCCGGAACCAGGCAAGCAGTGGCCTCCACTGCCGCCGTTCCCATTCCACCCGCCGCCGATGCCGGCATGGCCGCATCCAGGGGCCAACCAGTGTGTGCCGGCCCCGTCCTTCCACGAGAACGACGTCCCAGCGACGACGCAGAACCCCAAGGAATTAGAAGCGCACGCGTCTACGCTCCCGCCGCCGGTTACCTCGCACAGCTGATCGATCAATCCGCGCGCGCGCGCTCTTGCATGCCCTCAAGGAAGCAAACAAAAGCTTGATTAATTGCTATATTTACACAGTACTAGTACTAGTACGACGAGAGGGATGAGTAAATCTGTTTCGTTGGGAGGAGATCGATTACAGTAGTAGTGTTTGGTTTTGCCTACACAGTAATTTGACACCATTGCATGTCTTTGGTATTCATTCATGCTAAAGTTGTTAAGAAACATAAGGTTTGTGATCAATTAGCAGAATACCCTTTGAAGAGCTCCGCTCATTAGCCTATAAATATGGCTCATTGTTGTAAAGAGAGAACCGACGCTGAATAAAGAATTCTACCTTATTCCTTCTCACACTTATGTCTCCCATTGTGTACATGATTCTTGATCTCTTTGTCACCACGACGACTAACGAAATCGTATGATGATAGCTCTTTATCTATTTGAGTATACTCCAATAATGATTATAAGACATCTCAAAGTAAGTTCCATGAAAAATTATATTAAAATCCACTTTTTATAGCAAAATTTATATACATACATTTTTTTTATATAAAAGTTATATAACAAAAATAAAATGCTCCAATGAAATTTTTAAGCAATTCACGTTGGAGTATCTTATGATTTATATTTAAGTATACGGAAAGTGATAAAAAAATATAATATATTTGTTTAAGTGGTATATTATAAGTGGGAGTACATACTCTCGATCTGAAACAGACGTTATATATATATATATATATATATATATATATATATATATATATATATATATATATATATATATATATATATATATATATAGGAAAAATACTATCTACTCTCAGGTGTAGTTACTCCCTCTCCATCCACCCTTTAATCTTCGTTGAGATCCGTACATCTTTTCAAGTCTAATGGGTATGAAATTCATAGATGGCAGAGGACCCGATCCAATAACTGCGTTCAATTCTGCGGAGATATATGCGGGATTTTGGATATCAGATTCGTATAGATGGACATAATGCTAGACAAACCTAATTAAATCGCCGGCACTATATAAAAGTAGTATCTGCACTTTAAAAATTAACTGCACTTAAAAAATGTAGTATCTGCATGAGTACGTGTGCAATGGAATTATTTACACTTTTAAAATGGGATTACATATTTACATGTATATGAATAAGGAGTATGTACCCTACATACTACATACTTGTCTGCGCAAACAACATCCTACAAACTTTTCTGCACTACTCCTACTCGTCTTAAACACATGAACAGGAATGCATAATTCTACCTACTAGTCTTAAACATATGTGCTTACGGTGTATATGTGGGTCGACTAGTACAAGCCTAGGGATTCATATTTCTTTTTATGGACTTGGTAGAATCGGAGGTATGTAACAAACAAACAATAGAATTTTCCCAACTATTTACTATGCAAACAAGACGTAGCTTGAGAAGTAGATACTACTACGCTAAAAAAATGAAATTAACTAACCTGACGAGAGCAGCAAAACTCTTGCATTGTTTTAACAACGCCTCTCTTTTTGAATCTTCGCTTAGAGCGCCTAATGCCAAAACCATGGAATCGAGCATACATATTGTAAAATGCGTATGCATCAGTATCTTGAATAAAAAGCAGCTAATTTTGGCACCATGATTCTTTGGGTCAAAATATGGCTTAGAACTTCTATGTTTTGATCTTGATCTCTGTGATAACCCTACAGTAGCAAAATATAATTTTATTTAACAAACAATCATACCTTTAACAGTGTCTACGATTTAAGAAAACATGGATTGCGACTTTAGTATGATTCACATACCACCTCTCGGGGAATGCCATCAGTTATCTTGATTACGCCGATTTACATCTCGACGGCAGACATTGTTCCATGTCGGATGTCTCGGTATTTCTTACGGCTTGACACAACAATTTTTGACGAGGAAAACAAGAATCACTAACCAGCGCTAATTGAACTTTGTGAAATGGAAATCAAATTTGGGTGCACGTACACACACATGAATTAGGTAGAACATTGCACGGAATGGGGGCACAAAACCGGAAAGAATTGATTCCCAAGATCATGCCGATATGGCGACTCAAACAGGAAAGTCTATTATTTGTTATCGGAAGTAGGATATTAATCACGATTTGTTTTTGAACCAAGCTGTTTTGTATGCGAGTGTCATGTACTATATATTGCGGGTTGATACCAACCGTTATGTAGTAGTATCAGGCCAATAATATAATCAACGATGTAGTATCCGAGACAGATGGACGGTAGATGCAATGGGAGTAACTACACAGGAGTAGCAAAAGGCTTCCTATATATATATATATATATATATATATATATATATATATATATATATATATATATATATATATATATATTTATGTATATGTGTTTTGTAAAATTAGCGGTTTTAGCATCTTCTCCCCTTTTTTTCTTTTCCACTTTCTTCTTTTCTCTAATTGATAAATTCGAAAACGACCCTTGCATACAACAATAAATCTCATACCTAATAATCTATCACCTGAAGAAAGAACATCTCCCGGAAGAAAGAGCATATTCCTGAAGGGAAATTGTCTTACCAATCATTTTTATAATGGCACCAATAGTTATGTGGTCCCTAAGAGTGGATAAGGACCCATCAAGACCCGAACAAAATACAATGAGGAATTTAAAGATCAGAAGCACGCCGCATAAGAACTTATAAAGTGTATCTTCCACCAGAAGTTAATGGAGTAGCAGTATCCTCTAGTACCATGAAGGTATGATGTACATTGCTAATAATGGTAATTTGATTAATCCCCTAAACGCCAAAACTAAGACTGGTTATACTTTACTCTATAGTGGTACAATCATATCTATAGATTTGTATGGTTGCAAGTTTAACCATTAAGAGATGGTTGCGAAATATTGAGACTTAGATAGGTTTTGATGAGTCATATCCAGAAGTTGTCTAGAAGACTGTGAGGACCAGGTTTATTAAACATCTTTGTTTAACCATCCACTTGGTCCTAACAGTACAAATCAAATAAACCAAGCCTCGAGATATGTATACTTCCCAGAAATGCAGTATACACACCTCGTTACAAAATCATGCATCAATTCCATTCATACACATAGAGCCGAAGTTAAAACAACAAATTGAACGACATACTTAACATATAAAGAGAGTTATTACAAAAGAGAGGCCGACCGGCCAAAAGACATACAAATAGATAAATACATAGCGGAAGCAAAATGACCATAAGATGGCAATAAACAAAAGCCAATCGGTGTGCCTTTACCCACAAGGCAACCAACCGGACCGCCAAGCTAATCGTCCCAAAGCAGCAACACAACTCACAAAGTGAGGCCCTTGGGGCTCACCTTCTTCCTCTGCAACAATTAATATTAAGCAAAGCGATGAGTACAAAACTTGTTTTTGTACTACGCAAGACCAACGTGTGAGATAACGAACTATAATTAACTACATGCGACTTTATTTAAGTGGATGAGGCTTTGGACTTATTTTGACATAAAGCAAGTTTTCATTTACAATAAGGTAATAGATTCAAAGCAAGTTTGCAATTAACTTTTATTGTTCAAATAAAGAGAGACAATAATAACATAGATGAGAACAACACCAACCTAGAAGTGACTAACCCATAGTCACCACAACAATAGCATGAAGTACCCTTCATACCACCCATGTCAAGTTTAAGTTTTAAAAGGTTGTAGTCTAGTTCTTGTGGGAAATAACCAAGCGTGTCCATAACCTAGGGCGAGGCTATTCGAATAGTTTTAACCTGCGGGTGTACCAATGTACCCACACGATAGACCGCCTTTCCACCGACCACAGTTAGCACACTTCCTTTGGTATGCAGGCATGGCTAAGTCTAACAAGGCGCTTTCCAATGGACGATGCTAATTAAGAGCCGCAACCCACGGAGAAGGATACATTAGACAGCCCTAACCGGACACTAATGCTCCTCGCACACCACAAACACACACACGCACACACCCACCGACCAGCTCATAATTAACACCTCCCAAAGTCTTGAGTCAGAGAGGTTCCATATCCCCTCGTGTGGTTGCACGCAATAATTGCTTGGATCAATGGCACAAGTAACTCGGTCCTTAGGGACTTAGGCACCATTCGATCACACCCAACAGATCACCCAACATACCATTGTGCCCAAGCCAAGATATAATTTTTGTTTCAGTTTTGATTTGCAAAATGGTAAAACACAAAGGTTGGACATAATGGAATAATATAAGTATTTGTGTGATCAAGATCATCGACTAAGTCGATGATCGCCCAATACTACCGGTGCTAGGCATGGCTAAGCAATATTTATTCGAATCTACTAAGTGACAAGAGCTCCTCCAACGAACTCTAATCACGACAAATAACCTAGGCTCAGGTAGTAGAGGATAATTATTTACCTACAGATTATGCAACTAGAGGTCTAACTAATCAATTTAACAACAAAATAGCAATGCATACATAGAAGTTAAACAAAATATTAGACTTTAAAAGTAATGGGATTAATGAAATGATCAAGCTGCTTGCACGCTGCTGTTGCTCAACTTGTTGCGGAGGGTCGTTCTCGGGATTACCGCAAATATCGAATCCTAAGCGAAAGAGCGAAAACAACCAATAAGACGAGCAACATTTAAACAAAAGAGCAAGCAAAATTTATCCAAATGTGACGAAATTTATACACAAGGTAAAATACGAACATACCTAGACATAGAAACTGGAAAAACTTAATTTGGATTGTGGTGCAAAAGATATTCTCTAAAAACCTAATTTAGACCATAATGAACACTTGTAGCAAAAATATTTTCTAGAAAGATTTTGAAGCTGAAACTTTTATGGTAGCTACCTACGGGTATAGTGGTAACCCATATAAAATTTCAGGTCATTTGGAGTTAAAATGATTTAGTTATGATTTTTCTAAGTTTTAAATCTAAGACATGATTAATTTCATATTAAAGACTACTGCAAAACCTATACTAAGCTAAAGTACTTTAATGATGCATTTATAGAACTTTAGTTTGTTAAATTTAGAGCTCTGAGAGAAAAGTTATGCAATTTTAAAGTTTAAAACAATTAATATGTGTAATTAAAAGCTCTGGACTAAATCGGAAAACCAACAAAAGCGGGGAGGTCGTGGGCGTTGATCAAAGATCGCACGACTTACGATCTCGAATGCTAAAACCACTTGAGCTCCTGGCGCAAAGACCTGCCGCGCTAGGAGAGGTCTTAGCCGTTGATATTGAATCCAACGGCTCCGACCACCGGTGCACACGACACGCCGAAGGAGGTCCTCGCGCACTAGGGAGGTCGTGGGCGTCGATCCGGATCTCGCGGCCCGAGCTCCACGAGGAGGTCCTCGGCTAACTCACTAAGGAATGTCCGGACGGTTAAGATTTCCAGAGGAGGTCTTAACGGTCTAGATCCGATCGGAGGAGAGGATCTGGCGGTGAGCTTAACGGCGGGAGGTCTTGGCGGCTAGGATCTCAGAGGAGGTCCTAACGGTCGAGATGTCCCTGGGAGGTCCTCCAACACGATGCTATCTGAGAGAGAGATCGGATGGCTCGGATCTCCATGGGAGAGCCACTGAGTGGTCCGGATCTAGGCGGGAGGTCCTCATGGTCAAGACCAAAGACGAGGAGGTCTGAGGTTCTCTTTACAAAGAGACCAAGGGGTGGTCTTTTGCAAAAGAGGACCTTGGTGGGGTGGCTCAGGCGGTTTTTAGAAAACGACTAAGGAAGGACTTTTGCAAAGAGGACCCCAAGGAGGTCAGAGAGGCGGTTTTGACAAAAGCGACGGGTGACCTCTTCGCCTGAGGACCTCAAGGAGGTCTTTTGCAAAGAGGACCCCAAGGAGGAGGGTGATCCTAGCGGTGGGATTTAACCTCACGGAGGTCTTTAACGGCGGATTCTATATGGTGGGAGGTCCGGAGACTTAGGATTTTTGGAAAAGATCCTAAGGCCCAATCTGAACTTGGAGAGGTCGGGGCGGCTAAGATTAGCAGGAGGTCCTAGAGTGGTTTTAATGGTGCGAGATCTCCGGACGGTGGCGGCTAAGACACTTAATGCATCTAATGATTGACCATAAATGAATCTAACGGAACACTTAATGACTAAGGCCCTGGCCTACACGACAGTGACTCCACGGCACAAATTAGGACACAATTAATGCACCAATGATAAGCAATGATTTGAGTATTAAAGTGGTCTTAAAAAGATGACGAAAACGAAAGGTTTTGAACTGACAAAACCCGAACGTGCTCCACAGCTTGCCGCCGGCGACGTGGACCTCGTCGGCGGAAACCAAGAACACGGATGAGTCCCAAATAGGGAGGAGAACCTAAAGGTGCCAACAGCTAGGGCTAAAGCGCACCCTACCGGCGGCTAGCCGGAGATGACCGAAGGAGGCTAAATACAGCAAGACGAAAAGCTACTGAGGTTCAAAACGACCGGGCTTCAACACTAAGGTACTTACCAGGGAACGAAGGAGAACTGGGAGTGGTCGCGGTAGCTCCGGTGACGGTGGAGGTCGCCGGAGATGAAGAAGACGAAGCTCCCGGCCACGAACAGCAAGCTCCCACCTTGTCCACCTCTGTGAAGGTCGAACAAAGCAAGTTAGGGAGGCTCGAGGTGACCAAGGGAACAAGATGACTGCCACTATTGCAATGTTGAACCACTGAAGCTCGGAGGTCGCCGGAGAGCTCCAATGTCCAGCAATGGTGGCAATGGCTTTGGTGTTTGAGCACAAGAGAACGAGATGAGCTAGGGTGCAAGAGAGTGACTAAAGGAACTATGAGAGGAAGCTTGAGCTTCAAATATAGCCGTGGGAAGGGTGGCAAAGTCAGTAGGTGCCCGAGCCCAAGTACCTGAACCGATGGGAGTAGGTTGTCGGGAGACTTTTGAGCAAAAGGTGCCGCGGACATTTAATGTTAGCGACACATAGCCGTTTGTCGACCCTAAAGTTGACAAGGCACTTTGCTCTCTCGCCATGCACAAAATTTGATAACGCCAGCCCACCCGATGCGGTGAGAGGACCAGTCAAAAGAGCTCAACGGCTAAAATCGCCACGAGCTCCCACTAGGAGGTCGTGAGTCGTTGGATTGAAATCAAGGGCTCGGATCTTGAGCCAAGTATTAGAGGTCCTAACACTTAGGGAAGGTCGAGCCACGGATCTCAAAGAGATGGCCCACGATCACCCAGCGCTAGGGGTGGTCGTGGAGTGAGAGGTCGCCAGGTGGTCTTTGCAAAAGGTGCAAAGGAGGTCTGGGGGAGGTCCTCGAGGTTTGTCTTTGTAAAAGAACGGAGGAAGGCGTGGGGTGGGAGGTCCTTTACAAGGACAGGAAGTCTATGCGGTTGGGTGAGATCCAAGGGCTGCGAAGTGGCGAGGTTGCACGGCTCGGTGGTCTTTGCATTAGTTGGTTTGACCGAGCCAGTTGGCACGAGCCGGACTGAGTGTGGACCGAGAGCAGTGAATCAAATTTGACTTTGAAATTAAAAGTGAGACTTGGGGATTTATTTGAGGTAGCAAACCGACTCAAATTTTATGAAATTTTGATAGTAGCTTGCTAACCTTGAGATGGACACTGCATAAAATTTCCAGAGGTTTTATCTGAGCATTTCTCAGAAATTATACAATGCTTTGAGCTAGGGTTTGACTACAAGTCAAACAAGTTTGACTGACCCTTAAAACTATTCAAACAATTTCTGAAAATTGTGAAATTTTTCAGAGGGGTCACACATCAACCCAAGAACTTAGGAAAAATATTTCCCAGGAGATGATCAACATATTCGACAAAATTGTTTTTGGAGGATCAAGATTTGGATCAACAGATTTGTGACTTTGTATTTCCCTACTCTGGTGCAATAATTGTTTAGTACACACAAGAGATACATGATGTAAGAAAAAGTTTTAATTTCTACCCATTTTCTTACATTTGAAACACAAGTTGAAAATGGGGATGTTACAAAGACTTAACATCGTGGTAATCTAGTTGATTTACTCACAATATTCTCGTCTATATTCATTTCAAAAAATGCATTATGGCATTGGAACAAGAAGGCTTCGACAGATGTTGCCTTTAGGGGGAGCATATGCTAAAGATCGATCAGCATACTTAAGATTTTGAAAATCTTAACTTTGGTTAAGCCTAGAAGGTGACGACATGATGATCACTATCTAAATTTACTTCGAAGGTATTACCACTTAATAATTTAGATCTAATTGGTCAACAATGCAAAAATTATAAAGATCATACATAGATCCTAATGATCATTACTAAATCCCGAAGATAACTGTTGTACTCTTTTTCTCTTAGCGAGCTTTTCCTACTTAGCTTGTTTTTAATGATGCAACAAGTGCAATGCAATTTTAACATGTGCCATGTACTCTTTTCTCCATTCATTTTTTTCCCCGCTAGATTTGTAAAAGGAGTTTTTAACAAGGCATATGCGCAATGTTGTATTTGCGAGAGTGTTAAAAAACCTAGAATTTGTAGACAATTACCAAAATACCCATTGAAGGGTTCCACTCATTAGTCTATAAATATGGCTTATTATTGTAAAGAGAGGACCGAAATGAATAAAGAATTCTACCTATCCCCCCATCTCTCATTTTGTTCATGATTCTTGTGTGATCTCCTCCGTCACGACGAGCATTACCGAAATTAAACAAAAATTAATCACAACCCCCTCGCTATCCCTCTCCCACACCCCTACTCCACACAACCGCCACGTACCCTCTCCCTACTAGCCGCTGGCTGGAAGAGACCGCCGCCGCCACCGTCGTCGATCTCTTTGTCTTCTCTGCCCTGCCGTTCCACGATGAAATCCGTGATAGGTGGTGCCATCGCCACCGATACTCGAACAATCTCTCCACTGTTGTTGTTGCCCGGTTAATTCTAGAGTTGGAGCTCCCTTTTGTCCATCTTGTCAGACGGTATCCTGTTTATTGCTGCTGTATCTCTGAACTTTTTGTGCTCTTCCTTAATGCAAAAAAGAGCTTTGCCCTGAACAAATCTAGGGTTAGAGTCCTGTAGAAACCAATGACTAAATCAGAGCACCAATGTTCAAGCCTAATATGGAGTCCAAAATGTGAGAGAATCGTATACATGGTACTTGTCAAACCGCTTTGAAAAATGGATCATGTGGAAAAGGCTGCTTATATAAATATCACTTTTTTCTCAATCACGATTGGACCTGTTCAAACATCGGACGAACCGGTTTGAAAAGTCGACCTCAAATAGACATGCCGGTCCGGCCCAAAAATAGCTTTTCCTATTAAAAACTATTTTAATTCTTTTGAAATAAAAGTACTATTTAATTCATTTTAAAATAAAAATATTTTTTATTTTTATTACATTTCAGCTTGCTTTCGGACCAAGCACTCGATTTTCTAAAGTTCCGAGCCCGAGCCGAGCCGAGCCGAGCCACCCATAAACAGCTCTGATCACGATTCATGGTGAGCGGAAAAAAGGAGAAAGCGTCCGACAATAAGGTGGCCGTGCTTTTGTTGGCAGGAGGAGGAATGGAGGATCGCCTAGGCTACTCCCAATGCTCCACCTTGGCAAGTATCTTAAGACTCACATAAGCAAAAATCGATGTGGCACCGTAATTAAGGAAGAGAGAGCAACCTAGTATCTTATTTAGATACCACTCATACATGATATCCTATGTAGAAATAGTGATAAAGACATTTATATCAAAGGCATAAGATACAACACTCTGGGATACAATGCATTGGGAAGGTGATATCTAAATATATTTCATGCAATAAGAAACTGCAATAAGAAACCACCCATTGAAAGCAGCCTTACCGAGACGTTTTGCTGGAAGCAGCTAAAGAGTCAGGAACGTATGTCTCAGTCTCTTGGACTGTCCAACGCCACCAATTCTACGTTAAAGATAATTAATCCATTGATACACATGTCATTATCACGCCAAGTGTCGTCGAGCTCGTATTTCTCGACTTGTATGGAACTGTGGAGAGGATAATTAATCCAGTAATAAATGCTTGAGTCGATCCGGAGTTGACTCTGCACGATCTTATTGGACCGTGACATTTGCACGCCTAAGGAAGATGCGCATGCATACGCACCACGCGTGCTTATTATACATATACACGTACGAGTGCATCCTCTCGACACGTCTAGAAATTCTATTGCCTCACGAGTCAGAATCGAAGTGACAGGACCATCAGTGGTTGCTGATTACTTAATTACTCTCTGGGATTGGCAAGAAGAGTCTTGCTGCTGGCCAATCTTTCTTTTTCTCCTTTAACATCAGCTTTTTTAAGTACTTTTAACATCAGTTTTCAAATGGGAAATCTTGCAACCTTCAGAAAATCAGCAAGTTCATATGCTCTCTTACTATCATCTAAGATCGAGTTAGTAGTTGGCTCTGAAGTCTGAACTCCCAAGGATTGCGCAATTTAAGTTTACCAAATCCTATCTTCAGCATCTAATCTGCCTTCCATATTAGCAACAAAATTTCACACAACTTAACAACATATTATATTATGGCCATCGTTTCTAATGTGGCGCTGCCAGTTACTGCTACCCGATGGGAAAGCTCCCTTGCTTTGCTTGCATTCTTTTTGCCCCTGAGAAAGAAACACAGGTGAGGATGACTAAAGAGCTGCCGGATGTGAGGTATGGAAAAGGACGGTAGAGAATTTTCAAAAAGAGCCAAGACCATGATCGATAGCATCTCTGGTACCCTTTTATTTGCTATAGTACGTCGACACCTGAAACGGTAGACGGCAATATCCGCACCAAAGACTCTAATTTCTATCTAGACTTGAGCTCGAAATTACAACATAACTATGAGATGGTGTAATATGATGTCACGACCTAAAATTCGTCTTTGTTCATCGTGGAGCTCAATGATGTTGTGGGCTTAAAATACAATGTCTGAACAACATTCAGATTCAAGATAGTAAGCAGAAAGTTCAGTAGGATAATGGTCCTCTCAGGTGTGCCAGATTATCTAGCTAATGGAAAAGAATCCTCTGCATTACAAACTAAGTAATGCAGAGCTACAATTGTCTGTACTAGGAGAACTTCTGAAGCATTTGATCAAAGATGGACGGCTAGAATTGAGATGCTACAGTGCATTTGCTACAGCATCAAATCTGAAAAGTGGTAGGTGCGGTGACCGCTACAACACCCTCTATAAAATCTAGACTTTTCACCTTCAATCCAATGGCTAGCTACAATGCATTTGCTATTACATCAAATCTGAAAAGTGGTAGGTGCAGTGACCGCTACCACACCCCTATAAAATCTAGATTTTTCACCTTCAATCCAATGGCTAACATTTAACGAGAAAATGCAAATCATTGTAGCAGTGCGTATTGAACTATTGACTACACTAATGCATAAGATCTGAATCCCTAGATAATGCTATTATTACACCTGTGAATCTTACAACGAAATGTTCATCTAGATTCTACCTAGAGGTAGTGTCCTAACCAAATACACCACGAAAATACAGTCAATTCCAACGGCATAGCTACAATACTACGTAGAAACAACAAATCATAACCATGTCCGATGCAAACTAATTACGGTAGTAATACTAAATACTAAATCACCAACATAGCAAGATGAACAAAAATTGCAATTTTTTTGTGATGCCATGAGGTTCTCAGTTCCCACAGGTAGCTCCTGGCTTGTGCAACCTTCGCTGGCTTTTGCTCGATGCTGATGCCGGTGGGCCCCACCCGCTCCGCAGCAACCGGCAAGGCAAGTCCGCTGAACGCCACGTATCTCACTGCCTACTGGGTCCCCAAGGTTCCGACCCCACATGTCATGCGCAGCTTGAGAGGCCACCGCCAAACAGTGACCGGCCCCGCCCCGCAGCGACTGGCTGCTCTTTTCCGCGGAACCACGCGGCATTTCTTCCACCCACGGAAAATTACTGTTTCACCCCTCGGCTCTGTTCCCGCTCTCCACTCCGTACGCCCCCCTCACGCACCAGAGCGAAATCTCACCGTCCACCACGCCTCCGGATTCGGGCGGTCAACCTGCACGGTCATAGACCCGGTCCACCCAGCGCTGGTGCCTCATGGAGGAATTACCGTTTCCACCGCCGGATATTCCTCTCCTCCCTGCACCCTCCGCGAAAATCATAAATCATACTCCTCCTCCCTTCATGTTTACTCGTTATTTTTGGCTGACTGATCGAATTTTAGCGTATAATTTTTAAGCCACATAAAAAACAAATAACTTTAAATGTAGAATATTAGTAAAGTTTTTTATTATAAATCTAATAATACTATTTTATGTTAATAATTAGACATTTTAAAAAATATCGTTGGTCAAAATTTGATGAGTCAACATCAAATCTGACGAATAAATGCAAACAACAAACAGATGGAGTAAAACATTCATTGGAATTCAAGATTCGTATTTACTAGCAGAGTGCTCGTGAGTTGCAACAGAAATACAAACTTTTCACAAAATGGGAGGGTGATAGAGGAGATGGGGACGAATGAGTGGGTAGGCGGCGGCAGCGAGTCTAAGGCGAGAGAGGAGGCGGAAATGCGACGTAGAGGCCCTACAAGTGCCGAGGAGAGGGTGCGCGTGGACGGGAGGTGGCGAGGATGATTCTAGAGACGATGAGGTTGAAGGTGCGCGAACCAGGGCGGCGGCGCGGCGTGGGTGTGAAGCAGGGTGAGGGAATCCGAGAAAGAAAAGCAGGGCGGCAATGCTGCAGATACGAGGGACGGTCACGTTAGAAACATGTCGTGGCTAACATGATGATCCTAGTGCGCACAAGGATTTCGTTGATTTTTTTTTTATGTACATAGAGGTGAGATAATTCTTCCGCGGTCTTTTCGCTGCGTGAGATTCTCGTGCTGTCCAAGAGTAAACTTATTGTTTTATTAGTTAAGAAAATATAAGATATCGTTAGCTCTGAGCCTCTACTATACACCGGGTCGACGCGGAAGCGAGCCGCAGCCTCCGCCCCCTCCTCTTGTACTACTCACTCCCCACCCCCGACCCATACCTACCCGATCTCCTCCGGCTCCGAGCAACCCCGCAAACCCCAACCCCAACCCCCGCGCACGAGCCACCGCAACCACCTCCCGCGCCGGCGTTGAACGGAGGTGACCGCCATGGACCCGCGCTTCCCGCCTCCGGCGCCGTCGTCCGTTGGCGGCGGCGGCGGCCCCCGCGGCCACCGGCGGGCCCACTCCGAGACGTTCATCCGGTTCCCCGACGCCGACCTCCTACTCGACACCGACGGCGACTTCTCCTTCTCCGACCTCGACTTCCCCTCCCTCTCGGACGACTCCCCCGCCGCCTCCGACCCCACCCCGCCTCCGCCGCCGCTGCCGCAGGCGGCTGCGGCCGCGTCCCCAGCGCCCCGGCCCCCCGGTGGGGCCCACATGAGGAGCCTCTCGCTCGACGCCGCCTTCTTCGACGGCCTCGCGTTGCAGGGAGGAGGGGCGGGGCATAAGAGGAGCGGGTCCATGGATGGAGCGACCTCGCCGTTCGAGGGCGAGTCCGCGCCGCCGGGCGGGCTTCCGGACTACGCGAAGAAGGCCATGCCCGCTGATAAGCTGGCCGAGCTCTCGCTCCTCGACCCCAAGCGCGCGAAGAGGTGAGAACATTAAAAAAGCTATTTCCGTCCATTTTCTGCTGCTTGATAAGCTTGATAGATCCAAACGGAGTTGGCTTGCTCTGTATTTTGGAGCTAATTAGCGTTTGCTGCTAGTTCTAGTGCGTTGCGTGCTTGAGATCTGGCTTCTTGCTGTGCTAATTTTAAGTTTCTAGGGTTTCCTGTGGTTCAATCGAGATGTAATTCAGGTTATAGCTGTGGTTTCATGGTGGTGGTCTCTGGTGTGTAGGATTCTGGCGAACAGGCAGTCGGCGGCGAGGTCGAAGGAGAGGAAGATCAAGTACAGTAGTGAGCTGGAGAGGAAGGTGCAGACTCTGCAGACAGAGGCGACCACGCTTTCAGCACAGCTCACGCTTCTTCAGGTGTGTATAATAGCTTTGCCTTCTTGTCTTTGGTACATATGGTAGTATGATTGATTGAACCGAACCTAATTATTTGACTCAAGCTTGTCGCGTCCTACAATGACTGCAATAAAAGTGAAACTAGTATTTTGTCCGATCAGTCGAAATTATTTGGTTGATTTGCTTATTGTGTTGGACAGTATGGCAACTACGGTAGTAGCTTGTATTGTACCGAACCTATCTAACTCAAAGCTTGTGGTCTAGAATAAACAAACGATTGCCTTTACTTACATCCTCCCCTTATGATTGGTCACAGGAATAGTTCATTATTTCAGCTTATCCATTTCATTGTTGACTTTTTTTAAGGATTCCCTTGAGATTTAACTAGTTTCCTTCCCCAGGGCCGATGACAACATTCTCTTTGTCGGTTCCATCGAGGGGGGAACTGTGTAAAAAACTATAAACTTATATTAATATTGTCCACTTGCATTTTCTGATATGGAAGATCGCAAAACATCTAGGTATTCTTTTATAGGTACCTAACTTGGGGTTTTTTGTACTTTTGGCAAGGCATGATGTATATTGTCTTCTGTTTAATGATTCCATGTCATCCCCGCCCGCCACCCAACTCAGTTCTTTCGTAAGTTTCGAGTTGCTAGTGCTTTTTGTGTACTTGATAATAGTTCAGGAATACCGGATGATATTATCCTAAGGGAGTTAGTCTCCTTTTGGTTGAATTTAGTTTTCACCTATCAGTGCTGTTTGTAATTTTGTACTCGTGAATTTCACTTCACCAGGACTCACAATTTTTTACAGACCTCTATTTCTTGCTTGTCTTACCTTTGCTATTTATAGTGAATAATTTTTAGGATACATCCACCCACATTCTTCAACTTTTTTTGTTTATGGCTTCAAATTTTGTACATAATTATGCTCTAAAAATTTTCTTGCTGCACTGAAGCTATGAACTATTGTGAGTATTGAGAGAAATAGTTAGTTTGCAAGTTGCTTGCACTTTATGCATTAAACTAGGTTAGTTGTCCAAGATGGATTTATTGTTTTAAGACAGTCTACTAAAAATATCACGAATCAATTAGTTCTCTAGCTGTATATAAATGAGCATGTAGTGGATGTAAAATGTACATACCGTGCCATGGGATAAACCCAATTACATTATGAATACTATTATCCTCTTTGGTTATCACGGATGCTAATCGCGCTAATTCCTAGTTACACGAAGATGGGGTGCGAGAGTTTGAGATGAGAACTTCTTAGTGTTGAGGGAAAACTTTTAACAGTCTTACCTACAGCTGAATGCTCTGGAGCGGAATAAGCTGATCCATGCAAGTGCAATTACAACTCGAACTTTTGGGTCTATATGGACAGCGAAGAACTTCCTCCTGCATGTGTCAATTTGATACTTGCCAAGTTAGCTGTGGTCAAGTGATAGCGAGGAAACGTAAACGTGTAACCTTTTGTTTTAGGAAACATACCGCGAGCATTGCCATAAATTTTAACTCGTCTATATG
>JAYEVH010000139.1:0-200000 GCA_036346255.1 Ampelocalamus luodianensis | reverse complement strand
AACACACTTCGAAGGTATGCCTGACTAAGTCCTACGAGACTGTTTCCAATATTGTGTATCAACCCGAGCAGCTCGTATGGGTAGAAACACCATGCGCTTACATGGTAAAGCCGAAAAGACAACTACCCACTCGGGATAAAGCTTTTGGACAACTACCATGCTCCCACCTCCGTCCCTCCTGCGACCTCCTGCGACCGAGCCAATACCGCCAAAGTACTAGGTCAAGAGAGGTCCCATATACTCTAGTGTGGTTAGCACGCAAAATGCTCGATGCGGTGGCGCAAGTAACTCGGTCCTTAAGCGGCTCGGGCACCTTTCGGTCACACCAACGGATCACACCTAGTCTTACCATTGTGCCCAAGTCTAAATCATTTTGTTTTCATTTTTAATTTTGCAAATAACATAGCAAAAGTGCTGAAACATAAAGTTGTAGTAAATCTTGTGTGATCAAGGTTCTGACTAAAGTCGATAACCGCCAGCTTCTCCGATACTAAGCATGTCTAAGCGGTGAAATCGTATCTACTAAGTGACAAGAAATCATCCAAATGATCTCTAATCACAACAAATAACCTAGGCTCGGTAGTAGAGATCAATATTTTGTCTACAGGATATGCAACACTCTGGTTTAACTACTCAATTTAACACAAATTAAGCAATGCATACATACAAATTGAAACAAAATATTAATCTTTAAAATATCGGGATTAAACATGATCAAACTGCTTGCCTGGATCTTTGTTGCTCAATATGTTTGCGGAGGATCGTCCTCGGGGTTGCCGCAAATATCGAAGCCTAACGATCGAACATAACGACAAATAAGAGCGAATAACACCGACAAAACTCAAACATACAACAACACCAAAACAAGCCAAAACTCATACAGCAGCCTAAGCATGAAATAACAAAATTTTAAAAACAGGAACAAATCATTTTAAGTTATTAGCAATTTCCTATGAATTTTCTAAGCTAAAAACACAACAAGACACTAGTTAATTACTTAACAAATTTTCATGAACAGAAACAGTGTATATAACCTATCCTAATAATTAGTACATTAAAATGACAAATTACAAAATTGGTTTCACTGGATTTGGACAAATATTGAAAGAGATATGCATTTTCTAATCTAGAAGATACATAAAACATCATTTTATTAATTAACAGATTTTTGCTACAGAGACATGGATGAAACTAATTTTAGTAAATAATACATTTGAAATGAAAATAAACAAAGATCGATTCATGCAATTTGGATAAAAATTGAATTAGTTATGCATTTTCTAAGTTTAAATGAATTAACGATTAATGTAAAACATATTACGAAATACTAAAGCATTAAATCCTTTTTCTACCCACGACTATCTAGCCCCGGACAGCGGCGGGGGGCGAAAATGCGACGAGCAGCCACCGGCCGAAAGTGGCGTCGGCGTATTCTAAGAATCGTCTTGGCTTACCAAAGTGCAAACCTAACATACCAACACGCAGAAATACGCTTCCCAGAGAAAACGCATTAAGGAAACTACACAAACCCTAAGCGACACTCGGGCCCACATGACGAGACTCAAGCGAAATGCAGCGGTTGGATTAAGCGATTTCTAAACGCGATTAACGCAAGGGCCCACAAGACGAGACTCAAGGTAGACATGATTAGAGTTAAACTAATCTTCACCGGCGGTTCACCGGCGAGCACCGCACGCGCGGTGCGGCGCGCAGTGATCTAGCAAACCGATGAGTTTCAAGGCGAGTGAGTGGTACCTTCGGTTCGCAAGGACCTCGCGAACTTCGATGGCGGTGACGCTGAGTCACTGGAATGCCGCGGCGGCGCGGCGCGAACGGAGGCGGAGAAGAAGATGCGGTGCTCGCGGAGAATACGCTACGGGCTTGAAGACTCGGTAAGGTGCGCCACGCTCGCCTTGATCCTGTGAACAATAAGCACAAGATGATGGCGGCGAAGAGGTCCGAGGCGGCCGGAATCACCACGCGGCGAAAACTCGAGCTCGAGAAAATCGGTCGCCACGGCTTCCACGATGCACCAAAGGCGTAAACGAACCCACCGTGAGCATCGGTGGAGCATTGCGATCAAGTGGAACCAAGCGGCGAGGCTTGAGACTCACGAGCGCTAGCAAGCTCGCGGGCGAGATCGCCGGAGGCGAGGCAGCGATACGCCACAGTGATCCACCGGGCGCCAAGGACCGGAATAGGCAAAATGGGCGGCGGCGAGAGGAACACGATCGTGGCGATCGCCGGCTCAAGGCGGCTCGAACGGCGGCGCTTACGCTCGAGTTCTTCTCCGTGAGAGGAAAATTTGGGCGAGAAGGTGAGAGAGCGGCGAAGAAGCGATGGTGAATGAGTGCGGTGAGGTTATGAAGCTCTGCGATGCTCCACGGATTATTACACGAGGCAAATAGGTGGCGGCGGCGAGGTGCGTGGCAAGCATGCGCGCGCGCGACCGCGAACTCCGTGAGTGCGGAGAAGCGGGTGGACTGGCGGTAGGGTCCACCGCCCGACAGACGGCGGTGCGAACCGAGGTTTGGCTCCGGTTCGAATCGCTCCGACCGCTGGATCACGAAATGGGCGGTGAGATTGATGTATGCATTGGACAGTCGGTTGCAGCCACGCGTGGATCGTTCGATTTGCATCGACGGTCACGATCAATTGGACTTCGCGCGGTGCGAGATAGTTAGCGCGACCGAGTCAAGTGGCGCGGGTCGGACTCGAGCGAGAGGTTGGGTTGGGCGAGGAGCGATACTTTTAGAATTTTGATTTAAAAGACAGAGAAGGTTTGGGAATTTTAGAGGTAGCTCCTGAGCTCCAAAAATTTCAAATTTTTATGGTAGCTACTAGAGACAGAGAACAACCTTGTATAATTTTTCCAGAACTTTTATGCACTGCATTGTTCTAGAAAAATTCACAAGCTGCTGTACAGGAGTTTGACCAGATTTCAAATAGAGTTGACTTGGCCATTTGAAATAGCAAACAAAATCTAAAAATTGTGAAATAATTCAGGGAGGTAGATAGGATGATCAAGATGACAGGAAAAATATTCCTAGGGGATGATCACAAGCTTGAAGGCTAAGAATGTGCTGACAACAATTTCCATTCACAAGAATTTAATTCTAGAAAATGGAAATTGCTAGGAAAAATGTAGGAACTTTCAAATGATTTGAAGAGACAACAAAAGTTTTATTTCTCCTCAAAATTTTACATTTGAAATACAAACCCTAAGTTAGGGCTATTACGGAAGAAGAAGGTGAGCCTCGGGGTCCTCACTGTGAGTCAGTCTTTGCCGCCGTGGGTGACGACTAGGCTTGCGGTCCTGGTCGATGCCTTGTGGGTTGAAGGCACACCGATTGGCTTTGTTTATAGCCATCTTATGGCACTTTTGCTTCCGCTGTCTTTTTGTTGTTATTTGTGTATCTTGTGGCCAGTCGGCCATTGTCTGTAATATTGTTACTATTTGTTTATCTTCCGTTTGGAAGTGTGGTGTTTGGACTCTATGTGTGGAATGGAGTTGATGTCTAATTTTGTATGCAGGGTGTATATCTTTAGGGAAGTATACATATCTGAGATCGATTTATTTGATTTGTGATGCTAGGACCGTGGTTGGTTAAGCATTACAAACCAAATAAACTGGGTCCCCACAAAGTTGGTATCGAGCCATTACGACCGTAGCAACCCAAGCATAGTCGTCTTTAGGATATTTTGAAAAAGCTTAATTTCAAAGTATAAAAAGGGTTTATGAAAACCTAGGCAGATTCTCAGATTTTACTCCTTACCTATCTTAGCCTTCTACTCTCATCTTACTCTAATTTGAGTTTAAAACTTGGTTTCTCTTCCTTTCAAAAGATAGTTACTACCGGGTAGAATCACCCTTGGGAGAACCATAGAGAATTAAGTCTAAGTAAAATTTGTGGAGCATAAGGGTAAGATATGTATGAGTTGCTATGTGTCCGATTTTCTTTGGTCGAACTTTATCCCGCTTGTGTTTGTTTTCTCGACTTTCATGAATTTTGGGCTTTCTTGCTCTTAAATTTGTTGCTAACTTGTCTTAGTAAAACAGATGGCCGGAGAACGCGTGGTAGTCGTGAGTTGGTCATGATGAGGAGCTTCCTCCTCCTCAGACCATGGTGAGGTGCTCGCCGACGAGCGAACCGCATGGACCGGACACGATCTTGGAGGTTGTTGCTAGGAATACCTCCACTCGCCGGTGGTGGCGCCACGTGCTCGCGGGGACTTGCGAGTTCCTCCGTACACTGGCCGCCGACTTTCTCCCGCCTCGAGGACCTCTCGATGCGGACGATTGGCTGCGCATGGTTGAGCGAAAGCTCAACATAGCTCGATGCGAGCGCGCAGACAAGGCGCTCTTGCCCCACCGCCTTGAGGGCGCGGCACTCTCATGGTGGGAGAACTATCTCGCCATGCAGCCCGCGAGCCATGTGGTCGCGTGGGAGGAGTTCCTGGCCACTTTTACGTGGGCCCACATCCTGCACGGCCCGATGAAGGCGAAGAAAAGGAGTTCTCGCGCTCAAGCAAGGCGCAAGTCTGCGGATTTTAGTACCTTTACGAGTTCAATCGTCTCGCCTCGCTATGCTCGGGTGAGGTGGCCTCGGATGAGGCTACAGAGAAGTTTATGGATGGCTTGTCCGAGGAGCCGCAGACAAGCTATCCATTGTGGACTTCTCGCACTTTCGTGCCTTGGTAGATAAGGCCATTGTTGCTGAGCATAAGGCGAAGGCTGGGTGAGTCCATAGCGCAAATGGGAGGCGATCGATGCTCACACGGCCTCGTTCGTCCTCGGTGGGCGGCACCGATGGCCCGTTTTTGCTCCACCGCGCGAGACCATCTGCACCAGCTCTCGCCCACCGCAGGCGTGTTTGCCAGCCACGTCGCCGCGATCCAAAGAAGAGAGCGGTCTCGCAATCCGGCGGCCGAGGTGACTTGTTTTCGCCACAACAAGGGCCATTATGCGAATGCTCGCCTCGAGTGTTGCGGCAGCCCCGCCCTAATGGAGGACGCGGGCAGGGGAGCGGTCACCCGCCTGACCAGAAGATTATTCAGAAGACCCAGGGTGCGAGCAGCGGTCGAGTGAACCACCTTTCAGCTGAGGAGGCTCAGGAGGCGCCAGATGTCGTGATTGGTACACTTCTTGTTAATTCTCGTCCTGCTGCAGTATTATTTGATTCTGGAGCATCGCATTCTTTTATTTCAAGATCATTTGCTGCTGTTAGTGGTCTTCTCTGTGTTCCTTTGGGAGTTCCTTTGCTCATCCGCTCTCCGGGGTCGGAAATGAGAGCTGATTTACAGTGTCGGGATGTTTCTATCATAGTTGAAGGAGTGGGATTTTTGGCAAATCTCATTCTGCTCAGTTCAGCGAGTCTGGATGTGATCCTTGGCATGGATTGGTTGTCCCAACACTTGGGGCAAATCGATTGTGCCAGGAAGATTGTCTATCTTACCAGCCCTTCGGGTGAGCAAGTCGGGTTTTCGCCACAGCTGTGGGCCCGTGTCTATGTGCATTAGAAGCAAAGCCACCTTGCAAATTCAAGATGTTCCCATAGTATCGACTTTGTGGATGTCTTTCACGAAGATTTGCCCGGATGCCTCCTGTTCGAGATCCGAGTTTGCCATCGAGTTCTTGCCGTATCGCTCCGATTTCGAAGGCGCCGTATCGGATGCCTCCCAATGAGCTAGAAGAATTGAAGAAGCAGCTTGGCGAGCTCCAAGCAAAGGGTTTCATCCGTCCCAGTTCATCTCCTTGGGGTTGTCCGGTGATCTTTGTGAAGAAGAAGGACAAGACTTTGCGCATGTGTGTTGATTACCGCCCTCTCAATGAGGTGACGGTGAAGAACAAATATCCTCTGGCCCCGCATTGATGATCTTTTCGACCGGTTGTCCGAGCTCAAGTGTTCTCAAAGATTGATCCGAGATCGGGCTATCATCAAGTCCGGATCGTAATGAGGATATTCAAGACGGCCTTCACTACTCGTTATGGTCTGCATGCGAGTACACCGTCATGTCTTTTGGTTTGACCAATGCTCCAGCGTTGTTCATGAACCTTATGAATTCGTATTCATGGAGTATTTGGACAAATTTGTGGTGGTTTTATTGATGACATTCTTATCTATTCCAAGATCAGGCAGAGCATGCCGAGCATCCAAGATTGTTTTGGGCAAGTTGCGGAACATCGGCCATATGCAAAGTTCAACAAATGTGAGTTACGCTTGAAGGAAGTGGCATTCTTGGGCCATGTTCTTTCATTTGGAGGCATAGTCAGGATCCCAAAGAAAGTCACGATGTTCTATCTTGGGGCCAGCCAAGTCGATCCAACGATGTGCGGAGTTTTCTTGGTTTAGCGGGCTACTATCGCCGCTTTATCGAGAACTTCTCCAAAATCGCAAAGCCAATGTGGTTCTTTGATGCACTTAGTCGAAAGGTGTATTGCAATACTTTGATGATCCAAGAGCAAAGAACTGCGCTTCTTGCGACCTTCGATGTCTCAACTTGGGTTTGGTTGAGCATGGTTCCTTCTTTGTCGCTTGGTTGTGCAACCAACCTTGGTGGATCGACAAGGCAAAGACAAAGAATCGATGATGGCGTGGGTAAATCGCGTAAACATCGGGATGGTTCAGCCAAGTGTTTCATGAAGATGAACACGGTGTTGTATGGTTTGAGCGGCATCTCGTGGTCCCAAAGATCCCCGAAGTTGCGGATTTGATCCTTCAGAAGCCCATGATTCGCCTTTGTCCATCCATCCGGGGCTACCAAGATGTACCAAGATCTCGCGCGAGATTCTCGTGGACTCGCATGAAGCGCGAGATTGCGTGTTCGTGGCCGATGTGACGTATGTTGTCGCTGGCAAGGCCGAGCATCGCCGTCCAGTGGTCTTCTTCACCCTTACCTATTCCGAATGGAAGTGGGATTACGTAGGCATGGATTTTATCAGCGGTCTGCGCCTGCACTTCTTCGGGAAGGATGCATTATGGTTATAATTGATCGATTGACGAAGGTGGCCCATTTCCTTCCAATGCGATCAAGATTGATGTGAATCGCCAGCGGATCTTTACATATCCCGCATTGTGATGCGCATGGTGTGCCACGAACGATAGTGTCGATCGTGGCTCTCTTTTCACTTCCCGATTTTGGCACACGACAGGAGGCCATGGGTACCCGTCTTTCCTTCAGCTCAGCCTATCATCCTCAGGCTGATGGTCAGACGGAGCGAGTCAACCAAGTTC
Source organism: Ampelocalamus luodianensis (assembly GCA_036346255.1). Taxonomy (NCBI): domain Eukaryota; kingdom Viridiplantae; phylum Streptophyta; class Magnoliopsida; order Poales; family Poaceae; genus Ampelocalamus; species Ampelocalamus luodianensis. Next base: position 192,765 of record JAYEVH010000139.1, on the reverse strand, counting down.
TAGAAGATATGCTCCGTGCTTGTGTTCTCTCCTACGGAAAGAATTGGGAGAAGTGCCTACCGCTTGCCGAATTCTCCTACAACAACAGCTTCCAGGCCAGTCTCGGTATGGCACCGTTTGAGGCCTTGTATGGACGGCGCTGCAGAACACCATTGAACTGGTCGAATCGTGAAAGGCGCTTTGGCGGATTCGATCAATGAGGCCGAAAGTCAAGTGCGCTCGATTCGTGAGCACTTGCGCGTAGCTCACCGAGCGAAAGAGCTATGCGATCGCGCCGTGAGTGAAGTTTCCACCAACGACTTTGTGTATCTCAAAGTCTCACCTCTGAAAGGTCATCGTCGCTTGCGCCAAGGGCAAATTGGCTCCTCGGTATGTCGGACCACCGCATCATCGATAGAGTGGGAGCTGCTGCATACAAGTTAGAATTGCCGGCTACACTTGAAGGGGTGCATGATGTTTTCCATGTGTCGCAATTGAAGAAGTGCCTCCGTGTTCCGCTGAGGAAACACCATTGGAAAATATCGATGTGCAGAAGATCTGTCTTATCGTGGCGCCTGCTCAGATCCTCAAGAAGCTGAACGCAGAACAAGGAACCGTGTGATCAAGTTCCTTAAAGTTCAGTGGTCAAACCACTCCGAGGATGAAGCCACGTGGGAGCGGGAAGATCGTCTCGAGCAGATTACCCATCCTTCTTCTCCCATGATCGATCAATCTCGGCGAGATTCCTGTAAGGGGAGATTTGTAACAGCCCTAACTTAGGGTTTGTATTTCAAATGTAAAATTTTGAGGAGAAATAAAACTTTGTTGTCTCTTCAAATCATTTGAAAGTTCCTACATTTTCCTAGCAAGTTCCATTTTCTAGAATTAAATTCTTGTGAATGGAGATTGTTGTCAGAAATTCTTAGCCTTCAAACTTGTGATCATCCTCTGAAACTATTTTTCCTAGCATCTTGATCATCCTATCTACCTCCTGAATTATTTCACATTTTTAGATTTTGTTTGCTATTTCAAATGGCCAAGTCAACTCTGTTTGAAATCTGGTCAAACTCCTCAGACAGCAGCTTGTGAATTTTCTCTAGAACAATGCAGTGCATAAAAAGTTCTGGAAAATTATACAAGGTTGTTCTCTGTCTCTAGTAGCTACCATAAAATTTCGAAATTTTTGGAGCTCAGGAGCTACCTCTAAAAATTCCCAAACCTTCTCTGTCTTTTAAATCAAATTCTAAAAATCGCATTCCTCGCCCGAACCCAACCTCTGCTCGAGTCCGACCGCGCCACTTGACTCGGTCGCGTCAACTAGCTGCACCGCGCGTGAGTCCAATCGATCGTGACCGTCCGATGCAAATCGAACGATCCACGCTTGCGTCGCAACCGACCGTCCGAATGCATACATCAATCCCGACCATCCATCTCGATCCAACGGTCGGAGCGATATTGATCGAGTCTAACTCGGCTCGCGCTGCTTTCTGCGCCGCTGACTTGTGGGCCATACCTGCCGGCCATTTCCGCCACGCCACCGCCAGCTCAGTCAGCATCGCCGCTCGTAGCGCTCTCGCCGCCGCCGCTACATGCGTGCCGCCACCTCACCTCACCGGTCTTTTCACCGCCCACCGCCTCACCTCGCCGCCTCCGCCCGCTCCACAAAACCCTCCGAAGGCTTTCCCTACCTCGCTTCGTCTCCATTGCCGTTCTTCTCCACCGAGCTCCAGGAGCCGTGGCGCCGCCGCGACGCCCGGCGTTCTCTCCGCCCGGTGATCTCCGAGCACCGAGCCGCGTCCACGGCGTGTTCCATATCCTCGGAAGTAAACCCCTCAAGGAATTTCGGTTTCATCGCTTGTGGAGCTGCGCGTGGCCTTTCTTCTCCAAGTCCGCCGAAACCGCTTTTCCACCGACGCGTCTTCTCCGGTGAGCTCCACCAATTCTTCGCCTGAGCACCACCGACTCCACCTTTCTTCTCCACTCTCTCACTCGCCCTCTCGCTCACCCTGTGCTCTCGCCGCCGCAATCGCCTTGCGCCGCTGTGGCTCTCGTCGCGGGCCACCCGGTGCCTCTCTGTCCGCTACAACACGCCGGTGAGTTCTGGTAACTCATCGATGCCCATGCGCGCTAAATTTCATTGTCTTCCTCTCTAGTGCGATCGCTTTGTCACCCCCATCGCCGGCCGCTAAGCTCGCCGCAGCGCCGCCACCGTGCTTCTCCGGCGAACCCGCGACCATCGCCGACCGGTGGTCCTCAAGCGACCCATTTTGCCCGCCGCACACCGCGCCGTCACTTCCTCGCCGGCAAGTTCAGTCCAAAGCAAACCGAGCCTCCTCGTTCTTCTCATATTCCCCTCTGCATGCATCGGCGGTGGGGCCACTCCTTCAAAACCAATTAGTTAGCTGCTAATCATGATTATGATTGTTCTTTAGTTCACTCTCATGCTTGATCAATATTGGTATTAGAGGTTTGAAAGCATTTTAGTTCTAGTTCTCTGTATATTTCCTCTGTTGTCGTTTTCGTTGTCGATCAAAATTGGTTTCATGCTTGCTATTTAGGCCTTGATGAGTTCCTTAGGAAATAGTGTTTGGTATGGAATTATGTCACTCGTGATTCTCGGATTTTTAAACCCTTGTTGGCATAAGTGATCTAAAGAAGTCATAATGAATCTAGTGGTTTGTCTCTGAATTGTCTTTCCTCATTACAAAGGTAGTAAGGTCTTGTAGTGATAGCATGTCGTAATTGTTAACCTTCCTATATGTTGGTGTAATGCTTAGGTGTGTTAGTACCTGAAATTTTATTAAGGCCAACCATAATTAGAATTTTGTTTAGCACCTCATAGTTGGATAATTGACTAGTCGAGATTGTCAATAGCTTTTGTAGGTTCCTGTAATATCACTTGTAATGGTTGAGTTAGAGAACCTAGTCGTTGTTGATTTATTAACTTGATGATTAAATAATAGATGTGCACACAATCACCATCAAAGCCCATCCAAAGTTTAAAGCGTGTTAGAAGTTTGATTTTGAGGTTAACCTAGCAAATGAGTGGATGGGTCTCTGCAGCAATTATTTGTCATTCTTTGTGATAGTCTAGCCTTGGTGTATATGTTGGTGTTTGTATAGATGTTTGAGTTTTGCGGTGTTATTCGCTCTATTCGCTGTTTTGTTAATCGTTAGGATTCGATATTTGCGGCAACCACGAGGACGATCCTCCGCACCATATTGAGCAACGACAACTGTGCAAGCGGCTTGATCATGATTAATCCCAGATTTTAAAGTTTAATATTTTGTTTCAATTGTATGTATGCATCGCTTAATTTGTGTTAAAATGGTTAGTTAAACCGTAGTGCATATCCTGTAGACAAAATATGGATCTCTACTACTGAGCCTAAGTTATTTATTGTGATTAGAGATCACGGATGATCTCTTGTCACTTAGTAGATTCGGGTCAACTTGCTTAGACATGCTTAGCTATCGGTAGAATCTGGGCGGTTATCGACTTTAGTCGGTAACCTTGATCACACAAAATTTACTATAACTTTATGTTTTAGCATTTCGCTATGTTTATCTCGCAAAACTAAAAATGAAAACAAAAATGGTTTAGACTTGGGCACAATGGTAAGACTGGTGTGATCTTTGGGTGTGACCGAAAGGTGCAGAGCCAATTAAGGACCGAGTTACTTGCGCCACCGTCTTGAGCATTTTGCGTGCTAACCACACTAGAGTATATGGGACCTCTCTTGACCTAGTACTTTGGCGTGTATTGGCCCGGGTCGCAGGAGGTCGCAGGAGGGATGGAGGTGGGAGCATGGTAGTTGTCCAAAAGCTTTATCCCGAGTGGGTAGTTGTCTTTCGGCTTTACCATGTAAGCGTATGGTGTTTCTACCCATACGAGCGCTCGGGGTTGATACACAATATTGAAACAGTCTCGTAGGACTTAGTCTGTGCTGCATACCTTGGAAGTGTGCTTTGGCTTAAAGGCGATGCAAGTGTGGGTACATTGGTACACCCTGCGGGGTTAAAACTATTCGAATAGCCTCGTCCCTAGGTTATGGACACGCCGGATACGCCCGTAAGAACTAGACTACAACATTTAAATTAAAACTTGATGGGTGGTACGAATCTGGGATTCGTGCTATTGTTGGGGTGACTATTGGGATAGTCACTTCTAGGTTGTTTATCTTTCGCTATTGTTATTAATATCCTTATTGTTATTTCAATCTTAAAAATGAATTGCAAACTTGCCTTCAAACTGTATTACCTTATTGCAAATGAAAATTGGCTTTATGCAAATAAAACATATGGCCTCCACTAAACAAGCTCGCATGTAGCATATGAACAGTGCCTAGTTCACACGTCGATCTTGCGGGTACAAAGACAATCTTTGTACTCAGGTGCTTTGCTTAATGTTTTTGTTGCAGAGGAAGAAGGTGAGCCTCAGGGTCCTCACTTCTGTGAGCTGTGCTGTCGCTTCGTGGGTGACGACTAGGCTTGGCGGTCCGGTCAGATGCCTTGTGGGTTGAAGGCACACTGATTGGCTTTGTTTATAGCCATCTTATGGCACTTTTTGCTTCATTTGTCTTTTTGTTGTTATTTGTGTATCTTGTGGCACGGCCATTGTCCATAATATTGTTACTATTTGTTTATCTTCCGTTTGGAAGTGTGGTGTTTGGACTCTATGTGTGGAATGGAGTTGATGTCTAATTTGTACCGGTGTGTATCTTGCTTTACGGGAAGTATACATATCTCGAGGATCAGCTTTATTTGATTTGTGATGCTAGGACCGGTGGTTGGTTAAGCATTACAAACCAAATAAACTGGGGTCCCCACAGGTTACCTTTGAATGTGTTCTAGCTGAATAACATGTTTTTAATGCTTAGTAAAGATATTGGATGTTGGAATATTTACATATGATATACTTTTTATCTTTTGGGAACCTCCGTATAGCTAACTATACAAAGGAGGTTCTGCCGAAATTTAGCAGATTGTCCTAGTTTAGCTTTGTTAATGTTTTATTCAGTAGCATTCCAAGCTCATGTCAGGCTGGGGTGTTACACAAAGTCCCCTATTTCAAAGGTCAACTCTCTTTGACGGTTATCAGCGTAACTCTTTTGTTGGGATTGAGCCACTTTCAAGCGTTTCTTTATTGCTTTAACCTTGCTTTCAGCTTCTTTGATCAACTCAGGCCCAAAAAATTGATGCTCTCCTACTTGATCCCAAAGGAGTGGAGTTCTACATTTTCTGCCATACAAAGCTTCGAATGGAGACATCTGCAAACTGGCTTGGTTGCTATTGTTGTACGAGAATTCTGCATAGGGCAGATTCTTGTCCTAACTTTTTCCATAATCTATGGCACAGGCTCGAAGCATGTCTTCAAGGATTTGGTTTACGCGTTCCGTCTGGCCATCTGTCTGGGGATGATAGGTTGTACTGAAGTTGAGTCTGGTTCCCAAAGCTTCATGCAGACTCTACCAGAATCTTGATGTAAACTGTGAACCTCTGTCGGATACGATCTTCTTGGGTACTCTGTGTAGACAGACGATCTTAGCCACATACAACTCTGCTAACTTGCTGCATTTGTAGGTGGTCTTGACTGGGATAAAGTGAGCTACTTTAGTCAACCGATCAATTATCACCCAGATGGAATCACTTCCTGATTGGGTCCTGGGAAGTCCAGTGATGAAATCGATACCAATTTCCTCCTATTTCCATTCGGAAATTGGTAATGGTCGCAACAATACAGCTGGTCTTTGATGTTCTGCCTTGACTCGCTAACATACATCACAACGGGAGATGAACTCAGCAATTTCTCACTTCATGCTGACCCACCAATATTTTTTCTTTAGCTCCCGGTACATCTTGGTACTTCCGGGATGAATGGAGTAAGGCGATTCATGAGCTTCTTTCAGAATCGACTGCTTTAGTTCTTGTTGATTAGGTACACAGATGCGGTTTCCAAACCATGTTGTTCCTTGCTCATCTTCAGAAAATCCTAAGGCTTTGCCTCTTCTCATATTCTTCTTGATGAACCCGAAGGTCCGATTGTTGGCCCGATCTTTCGATGAGAACGATAGGTTCGGTAGGCGTCGCTCAACTCTCACGATCCTGGCTACAAACACGCAAGGCTTGAAACCACGCAATCGCTGAACTGCTCGACAAGTCGTTATCAACCGTGCACGAATACCCGGTTGACCTGACCACGAAGGTCGATTCCTGCATACACCGAAGAAGCACGCAAGAACAAGATAAAGCAACCTGAAATTGCAAATAGGAATGGAAGTATTGAATTGAGTTGGGATTTTGAAGCGGTATTATGGTTGGTGTAGTCGACACAAGCCAATACACGAAGTTGCAACAAGGCTAACTTTTAACTAAACAAAAATCCAAGAAAAACTAGAGGGGTGCGGCCTCCTTATATAGGGGAGGCGGAGCCGCACATCTAATAGAACCAGCGGGGCAGGACTAAATTCGTGGGTACTATTCATGTGAACAGTAACCACATCCCCAAGTGGGCCACCGGCAGATGGGCCAAGTTCAGTATGATTACAAAGCCCAAATTAGCCCAAACAAGTGATGTGATGTCTTATTTTGATGATTGCGATCAGCCCAAAAGGAATTTGGAGGTGAGGCTGGATCCGTTGGAAAGAGGACGAAATAAAATTTCAATCAAGTACTCGTGGACCTCCAACGGACTCCGTATGTGAAAGTTATGTCTGTTTTAAGTTGGTATTGTCAGGCTGATTCCAGAGGCCAACCGATTCCAAACGGGTCCACTCGAATGCTTGCTTGTCTTGGACCAAAAGTGACATGGAGCTGCACATATATATATTTCATCATTAGGTAGCATCATATAGTTCATATAATATAAAGACACTCCTAAAAACAAGCTCACTTGATAATTTAAGTGAAGCGTACGAGCTCTTATACTTGGAACAGTAAGCATAGCAAATATGGTTGTATCCATAGGGGTCATGTCCTCATCATCCTCCTTTTCTTGAAAACAAAGCCGTCCTCGGCTTTTGATAAGCTGAAAATAGGGTAACAAAGAAGCCAAAGTGTATGCATGGTATATGTATATGTCATCTGTTTTAATAGTTCTTTGTTGTTGCACAATTAATGTTAGACGACAGCAGTGATCAGAAAAGATCATTGTGTTATTAACCCGAGAGTAATCATATATGTGAATGATCAAAACAAAAGTTTTCACACAACAATTATTGCAACTAGTTTTGCAAATGTAAGTGAAGCGTTTATGCAATTCAAATCTCTGAAGTTGTAAACTTGTAGTGGTAGCACATATGGGCAAATCTACAACTTTTGGAATCAAACAAAATTCATCCATATAATCAGATTTCAATCGAGCAATAGCAAATTCATCTAGCAATGGCGAAAAGATTTGTAAGTTCTTCCATAATTCAACATCTTTACTCAGATTGTCCATACTAGATGGTGCAATCAAATGTGAATACATAGGCATGGGATGAGCACTAAATTTTATTTTTCTCTCATGTTGAACAAGATTTAGCACACAAAAATTATTGTCCAACATAGCAAGCTTCAATTCATCCATGTGATTACAAGTTTTGCATATTCGATATACAAGAAATTGATGGTCTACACCATAATCTCCAATTAATTTAAAATAGTAGGCGTAGGTGCTAGAAGGAGAATTTAGAGATGAAAGTTCTAAACTTTCTCCATAGCACATTCCAAACTAATCGGATCATTAAGCATGATATAACACGAGCATCGTAGGGGATATTCTATCAAGTACTTCCTTATGTGTAATTAATTCAACATGTGCAAAATTATGAGAATTAAGTTCAGCACATGGTTCGTTCAAGTCAACACAAGGAATATCAAAAGATAGCACTACTACAGCAGAGATATATGTGAGGACCCCGGTTTATTCAACTTGTAATGCTTAGCCTTCCGTTGACCCTAGCACCACAAATCAAATAAACTGTTCGAGATATGTATACTTCCTAAATGCAAGATACATAACTTGTTACAAAATCATGCATCAATTCCATACAACACACAATAACAAGTCTAGCAAAAGACGTACATAATATAAAGTTATTACAACAGGGCCAACAGGCCAAACAACAACAAGTATCAACAATAGCGGAAGCAGAAGTGCCATAAGATGGCTAAAACAAAAACCAACCGGTTAGCCATATAACCACAGGGCAACCGACCGGGCCGCCAAGCTAGTCGTCCATACCGTAGCAAAACTCACCAAAGTTGATCCCTTGGTGTAACATCCTAATTTTGGGCTTGTGTTTCAAATGTAAGAAAATGAGTAGAAATTAAAACTTTTTCTTACATCATGTATTTCCTGTATGTACTAAACAATTATTGTACAAGAGTTATGGAAATACATAGTCACAAGTCTTTGATCCAAATCTTGATCCTTAAAAAACATTCTTGTTCCATCTTGTGATAATCTCCTGGAAATATTTTTCTAAATTCTTGGGTTGGTATGTGAACCCTCTGAAAAATTTCACGCTTTTAGAAATTGTTTGAATACTTTTGGAGGTCAATCAAACCTACTCAAATTCTGTCAAACTGGGGACCAGCACCTTGTGGAATTTTGGAGGAAAATGTATAGCACAAAACCTCTAGAAATTTTATACAAGGTCAATAACTCAGGTAGCAAGCTCCTGTAAAATTTTATAATTTTTGGAGTGAGTTTGCTATCTCAATCAAATCCTCAAACTCCAAATCAGCTTGAAAACTCGCTTAGGTCCAGTCGACTCGGGCTCGAGTCGCACCCGAGTCCGACCGGCTTTTGGTCTCGGTCGAGCCAGCCGCTTAGACCTCCTCGGGCTCGCGCCGCTTGGGCGTCAGCGGTGGGTGGTCCAGGCCGTTGGATTCTCATCCAATGCTCCCGACCTCCCCACTGCTCTACTGAGCAATCGAGCACCCTCAGCCGAGAGATGCTGATCCTGCGGTCTAGGACCTCCCCAGGACCTCCTCTCCGCTAAGACCTCCTCTACCTCAGGAGATCTGGAACGTCCAGGACCTCCCCGAGTGCATCTGGGACATCCAGGACCTCCCTCAGCCCTGTTTTTCTTCCTCACAACCTTCCCGAGGTTGGTCATCATGGTTTTCCCGCACCTGTGCTTGTGTTAGTGTCAGAGCAGTTGGGAGTAGTGGCCTGTCACTTTTTGGTCCTTCCCAACGTCTCTTTCTGCCATGCATTGATTGTATGTCAGACCTTTGCCCTAAAAAGAAGTCAGCCCTACCAGCTCCTGTCACATCTAGCAAGTCCATGGCAGGGTGTGTGCACCCGAAGCTTGCTCTGCCCAGGGCTTTGCTCTTTTGTCTTCATAAGACCCCGAGCTCCTCCCTGTTTCCTTTAGTCTTTCTCACCCTCCACCAAACTTCAAGAACACACCATTATCAGTTTTTGAAGTTCTTCAAGATCACCCGAGCTCCTGCGGTTTAATTGCCAACTTGGTTTCCAACTTGTTCAATTATTCCACCTCGGGCATCTTTTCTTAATGAAATCGGTTGGTTTCAGGGGAAGGTATTGTGGGGACCTGTTCTTCAAGGCCGTCCCTGCTTTCTTCTTCGTCTCCGGCGAGCTTGGTCATCGGAGCACCTCCTTCGGCATCAACCTCTCCTCCGAGGTCCTTTGGACCTCATCTTGGCCCTGGTGAGTTCATCCTAGTCTCCTAGAGCTCTAGGCTTAGCTAGATTAGAGCGTAGCAAGCCTTCTAGATTTTGTCGGTTTGCCAAAAACCCACTACCACCCTCTCGCCGCGGCGCTCGAGCCATCGCCGCCGAGAGTTAGCCCAATAGGTCCGCGGTGCTTTATGAGCTTAGTTGTGCCTTGGTTCCCGCGGCGTGGTCCACGCCGCGCGGTGAGCTCTTCTTTGACTCGGTGTTTTGCCGTGTCGCACTTCGAACGAGATCCGTGAGCTTATGATTGGCATTAATGGCTGTCCGAGGTTGCCATTTATTGTTGTCTTGCCGGCAGCAGCGCGTGCCCTCTAAGCCCCGACCTCCTTGGAGGAATCGAACCGTAAAGATCACCCCAAGATTAGATTCAGGCCGAGAGCGTTTCTCGTGAAAACTCTAAGTCTTAGGACCTCCTAGGGTTAATCTCGGCCATTGAAGACCTCCTCATTAGCTCTTGGTCGTAGGATCCTCTCTATTAAAACCTAGCGCCAGGACCTTCCCTTTTGTTTTGATCCTAGCCGTCCAGACCACCTGGTTAAATCTCGCCGATAGGACTACTTCGCAAAAAGACCTCTCCATGGTCATTTTGCAAAGACCACCCTAGACCACCCCTGAGTCCTCTTTGTAAAAGCCACCGGTCGCTTACAAAGAAAACCCGCTCAAGACCTCTTAGGCGCAATCCTAGCCGCTCACGACCTCCCGATTTAGATCTGAGCGTTAGATCTCCTTTGTAAAATCCTTAGTCTCGTGGACCTCCTCCGCGTCGACCAACTGCTCAAGACCTCCGTAGGCCTAACTGAGCCGTCCGGATCTCCTCCGATTAAAACCCTATCGCTTAGGACCTCCCGAGTAGATCTTGGCCATCCAAGACCTCCTCAGAAGTAATCCTCACCGATCAAGACCTCCTCCGAGATCTTGACCGTCTTGGACCTCATCCTTTAGATCCGTAGCTCAGGACTTCCTCCTCAGGTCTCAACCGTTAGATTTAGATCTTACGGGCTGAACCTCCCTCGCTAGATCTAGACCGTCGAAGACCTCCTCCGTGAGATCTTGACCGTCTAGACCTCCCTCCGTAGGTTTAACCTTAGGACCTACCCTAGTGCTCGGGACCGCCAGATCTTGATCTGACGGTCACGACCTCTGTTAGGCGCGAGGACCTCTTTTGCGTGCGCTGTGCATGCACTGGTCGTGGCCGTTGGATCAGATCTCAACGGTCCAGACCTCCCCAGTGCGGGAGGAGGTCTCCTATGCGCTGTGTTTCGAGGTCTGTGGCCGTGCGATGAAGGATCGATGGCCCACGACCTCTCCTTTGTCTTTCAGTTCAATTGGACCTCCCGAGAGCTCAAATTTGCTAAGTCTTTTATTCTTTCAAATTTCTAAAGTGCATAACTTTGTCATTTTAGCTTCTTTTTGAATGATTCCATTCTTTGTAGCTCATTATAGTATGAACTTTAATCTGAGAATGAAATTAGGCAATCATATGTAGCAGAAAATGATAGAAACTGCATGATCTTGTTTAGTGAAAATAGTGGTTTAGAAATTCATTGAAAATTTGTAAAATGCATAACTTATTCTCTGTTATTCCAAACTGAGCAAACTAAGTTTTGTTAAAACCCACTAGGAATGTACTGTAATGTAGAATAGGTCTTCATATGATCCTTGCCACTGAAATTAATGATTCACTAGTTTTAGAACTTCGAAAAATCATAACTAATTCATTTCAACTCCAAATTGTGCAAACTCAGCTTTGCTGTTATTAAGATAACCATATCTACCTACCATAAAAATTTCAAGTTCCAGATCATTACAGAAATTTTTGCCATGAACAGTAACCGTAATTAATTTAATTAGGATTTTTCAGGCTAAGAGAACTTAGTTTAGCCATAACTTTTTCATACTAAATCCAAATGAAGTGATTCTTGTTTCTAAAATTGTCTAAAATCAACCTCTAGTTGCTGTAGGAATTTCATGGGATTTGGATGTTCTTTCCTGTTGAGTTCCTTTTGGTGTTCTTCGTTCTTATTGGTTTTATCGCCTTTTCGCGTTAGGTTCCGAAGAATTTATTGAACCTGAGCACTCCCCTCTGCAGCAAGACCAATCCCAGCAAGGCAAGCAGTTTGATCATGTTAATCCCAGTATTTTAAGTATTTATGTTGATTACAAATTCTATGTATGCATTGGTACTTTGTGTTAAACTATTGTTGATAGTTGACCTAGTAGATGCATTTCCTTAGGCAAATGATTATCCTTTACTACCATTGAGCCTAGGTTATTGCTGTGATTTAGAGTTCGTGGATGAGCTCTTGTCACTTAGTAGTTGCGAATCAATTGCTTAGCCATGCTTAGCTTCCGGTAGAAATGGGCGGTTATCGACTTGTCGATAACCTTGATCACATAAAACTTATTATGATTTATGATTTCAGCCTTGTGCCATGTCTACTTATGAAAACTAAAACTGAAAACAAAAATGATTTAGACTTGGGCACAATGGTATGATTGGTGTGCTTCTGGGTGTGACTGGAATGGTGCCCGGTGTAACAGCCCTAACTTAGGGTTTGTATTTCAAATGTAAAATTTTGAGGAGAAATAAAAACATTTGCTGTCTCCTCAAATCATTTGGAAGTTTTCCAAATTTTCCCTAGCAATTTCCAATTTTTAGAATTTAATTCTTGTGATTGGAAATTGTTGTTATCAGATTCTTAGCTTTCAAACCTATGATCATCCTCTGAAATTATTTTTCCTATCATCTTGATCATCCTACCTACCTTCCTAAATTGTTTCGCAATTTTTAGATTTTATTTGCTATTTCAAATGGCCAAGTCAAACTAGTTTGAATATCTGGTCAAACCTCTGAGGAGCAGCTTGTGAATTTTGTTGGGAGAAATATAGTGCATGAAAAGTTCTAGAAAAATTACACAAGGTTGTCCTCTGTCCTAGCAAGCTCCCATATAAATTTCAGAAATTTTGGAGCTCGGGAGCTATCTCTAAAAATTCCCCAAACCCGCTCAGCCTTTTGAAAATCAAATCAGAAATCACTGTTTGTCGGGCTCGAACCCGAGCCCGACTCAAATCCGACCGCACCTAAATGGCTCGGTCACACCGCCTAACTGCACAGCGCGAGCCCGCCATTGTCGGCCGTCCGATGCGATCGTGCGGCCGCGGCGTCGAATCAACCGACCTGTCCGAATGCATACATCAATCTCGACCGTTCATCTTAGATCCAACGGTCGACATTTTCTTGATCGAGCCAGACCAAATCGTTGAACCACACTTGGTCCGACTCGCACCGCTTCGCCATTCGACATGTGGGCCCTCCTTCGCGATGTCGCCTCGCCTTCTCCGCGCTCGCCGAGTTCGGCCGCAAATTCGCATGCGTGCCACGCAGCTCGCCGCCGCCACGCCGTGGACGCGTGTCCTTCTCCGGCGTCGCGCACCTTCATTACCTCACCGCGATCACCACATCTCGCTTTCCCGCTCTGTTGCTCCTCGCCCACTTCTCGCCGCCGGAGAAGAAGGAGAGGCGCGCCACCACCTCGTTGCCGCTGTGCTTCCGCAACCTTCTCGCCGCCTTCCTTGTTCCTCGCCGCATCCATTTTTCCCATCCCGAGCTCGTGGCATCCAAAGAAATCGTTAGGAGCCACTTCTTCGCCTTCAACTCCGGTTCTTTGCGCCCCGCAAGCTCGTTTGTGTTCGTGAGTCTCTAGCCTCGCCACTTGGTCCCTTAGAATCACACCGATGCACCGAGTCTAACGGTGACTTCATTTTCATCTTTGGTGCATCATTGCGGGCGTGCGATCGAATCTTCTCCAAGCTTGGCGATTCGCCGCGCGATTCCGCCGCCTAGGACCACCTTCGCCGCCATCGCCTTATGCTTTCGCTCCGATCAAGGCGGTTGGCGCGCACCTCCCGTAGCTTCTCGAAGCTCTTAGCGCCTTCTCGCGAGGCGCGATCTTCTTCTCCGCCTCCGGCCGTCGCAAGCTCAACTCCGTGACCATCGGGCCCGCCGCCACCTCCGGTTCGTGAAGTCTCTGTGAACCCGAAGGTATCACTCACTCGCTTTGAAACTCACCGTTTGCGAGATCCACTGCGCGCCGCGCCGCCGTTCTCAGGTGCGCGGTGAACCGCCGGTGATGTTTTAGTTTAGCTCTAATCGCGTCTAGTTTGAGCCTCGACTTGTGGGCCTCTCTGTTAAATCGCGTTTAGAAATCCTTTAATCCAACCGTTATGTTTTCTCTTAGTCAACGCCATGTGGGCCCATGCCGCCGCTAGTGGGTGTGTAACCCTTGGCGACACGTTTTCTCGCTTGGAAACGTATTTCTGCGTGAGTGTATGTTAGAAGTACACTTTGATATGTCAAAGACGATTTTAGAATACGCCGACATCACCTTCGCGCGCGGTCGTTCTGGTCACGCCTTCAGCAGGCCCGCCAATCGATGTCCGGGGCTAGTTGGTGTGGTAGAAAAAGGAATAAATGCTTTAGTATTTCAGAATGTGTTTTCTGTCATACCGTTAATTCATTTAAACTTAGAAAATGCATAACTAATTCAATTTTTATCTAAATCGCATGAATCCAAAGTTCGTTAATTTTCATTTTAAAGGTGGTATTTACTAAAATTAGTTTCAACCTTGTATCTCGTAGCAAAGATCCATTAATTAATTAAAGGATGTTTTATGTATCTTCTAAATTAGAAAATGTATATCTCTTTCAATAATTGTCCAAATCCAAGAAACCAATTCAGAAAATTTCATTTTTAGTATACTAATTCTCGTGATAGGTTTTAGATACTGCTTCGTTCATGAAAATTTGTTAAGTAATTAACTAGTGTTTTGATGTGTTTTAGCTTAGAAAATTCATAGAAAATTCTTAACAACTTAAAACGATTTGTTCTCTGTTTCTAAAATTTTGTTATATCTTGCTTAGGTTGCTGTGTAAGTTTTGGTATGTTTTGTTATTGTTGTATGTTGAGTTTTTCTGGTGTTATTCGTTCTTATTCGCTGTTATTTGTTCAATCGTTAGGATTCGATATTTGCGGTAACCCGAGAGCGATCCTCTCGCAATGTGTTGAGCATTCGAGCAACAACGACCGTGCAAGCGCTTTGATCATGACAATCCCAGATTTTAAAGTCTAATATTTTGTTTCAATTGTATGTATGCATTGCTTAATTTGTGTTAAATTGTTTAGTTAAATCCGTAGTGCATATCCTGTAGTCAAAATATTGATCTCTACTACCGAGCCTAGGTTATTTGTCGTGATTAGAGATCATTTGGATGATCTCTTGTCACTTAGTAGGTCCGGTCAATTTGCTTAGACATGCTTAGCTATCGGTAGAATCAAGGCGGTTATCGACTTTAGTCGGTAACCTTGATCACACAAAATTTTCTATAACTTTATGTTTCAAATTTCGCTATGTTTAATTGCAAAATTAAAAATGAAAGCAAAATGATTTAGACTTGGGCACAATGGTAAGATGGTGTGATCTGTTGGGTGTGACCGGAAGGTGCCCAGCCGCTTAAGGACCGAGTTACTTGCGCCACCGTCATCGAGCATTTTGCGTGCTAACCACACTAGAGTATATGGACCTCTCTGACCTAGTACTTTGGCGTGTATTGGCTCCGGTCGCAGGAGGTCGCAGGAGGGATGGAGGTGGGAGCATGGTAGTTGTCCAAAAGCTTTATCCCGAGTGGGTAGTTGCCTTTCGGCTTTACTTCATGTAAGCGTATGGATTTCTATCCATACGAGCGGCTCGTAGTTAATACACAATATTGGAAAAAGTCTCGTAGGACTTAGCCGTACAAAGATACCTTCTAAGTGTGCTTTGGCTTAAAGGCGGTCTCAAGTGTGGTACATTGGTACACCCCGCAGGTTTAAAACTATTCAAATAGCCTCGTCCTAGGTTATGGACACGCTCGGATACGCCCCCCAAGAACTAGACTACAACATTTAAATTAAAACTTGATGGGTGGTACGAATCTGGGGATTCGTGCTATGTTGTGGTGACTATGGGGATAGTCACTTCTAGGTGGTTTCTTGTATCTATTTTTTATTTCGTAGTTAACTCAACATTAAAAATGAATTGCAAACTTGCCTTTAAACTGTATTACATTATTGCAAACAAATCGGCATTGTGCAAATGAAACGTATGGCCTCCACCAAACAAGCTCGCATGTAGCATATGAACAGTCGCTAGTTCACACGTCGGCCTTGCGGGTACAAAGACAATCTTTGTACTCGTGTGCTTTGCTTAATGTCTTTGTTGCAGAGGAAGAAGGTGAGCCCCAAGGGTCTCACTTCGTGAGTCAGGTTGCCGCTTTCGTGACGACTAGACTTGGCGGTCCTGGCCGATGCCTTGTGGGTTGAAGGCACACCGATTGGCTTTGTTTATAGCCATCTTATGGCACTTTTGCTTCAGCTGTCGTTCTTGTTATTTGTGTATCTTGTGGCCTGTCGGCCTTTGTCTGTAATAACTCTACTATTTGTTTATCTTCCGCTTGGTAGTGTGGTGTTTGGACTCTATGTTTGGAATGAAGTTGATGTCTAATTATGTAACGGTGTGTATACCGCTCAGGAAGTATACATATTCTGAGGATCAATTTATTTGATTTGTGATGCTAGGACCGGTGGTTGGTTAAGCATTACAAGTCAAATAAATTGGGTCCTCACACCGGTCATTAAGGACCGAGTTACTTGCGCCACCGTGATCGAGCATTTTGCGTGCTAACCACACTAGAGGGTATGGGACCTCTCTTGACTTAGTACTTTGGCGTGTATTGGCTTGGGTCGCAGAGTCGCAGGAGGGATGGTGCCGGGAGCATTGTAGTGTCCGAAAGGCTTCCGTGATGGCTGGTTGTCTTTCGGCTTGCAATGTAAGCGCATGTGTTTCTATCCATACGAGCGCTCGTAGTCAATGCACAATATTGGAAAGCGTCTCGTAGGACTTAGCCGTGTCGGCATACCTTCTGAAGTGTGCTTGTGGCTTAAAGGCGGTCCAAGTGTGGGTACATTGGTACACCTGCAGGTTAAAACAATTCGAATAGCCTTGTCCTAGGTTATGGACACGCCGGATACGCCCGTGAGAACTAGACTACAACCTTTAATTAAAACTTGATGGGTGGTACGAATCGGGATTCGTATATGTTGTGGTGACTATTGGGATAGTCACTTCCAGTGGTTACTTGTATGTATCTTTATTTCATTGTTATTCTAACAACAAAATAGATTTGCAAACTTGCTTTTAAATGTATTACATTATTGCAAATAAAGTTGGCTTTATATAAAATGAGACATACAACCTCCACCTAAATAAGCTTGCATGTAGTTTATGAATAGGTCCGCTATTCCACAAGTCATCTTATGAGTACCTTTGTGTACTCGGTTATCTTGCTTAAATGTAATTGTTGCAGAGGAAGAAGGTGAGCTTGAGGGGCCTCACTGTGAGTTGTGCCGTGTGTAGCTTGTAAGGCGCCTAGCGTGGCGGCCTGGCCGCTTGCCTTGTGGGTGGTGTGGCTAACCTACGACTTTTGTTCTAGCCATCTTATGGCACCTTTTGCTTCATTGTTATTCTTGTTTATTGTTCTATTTGGCCGGTCGGCTCTTTTGTAATAACTTTACTTTATGTATGTCGTTGTTGAACTTAGTGATGTATGTTGTATGGAAATGATGTGTAATTTTGTGATGATGTACATATGCTGCAATTCTGGGAAGCATATGTCCATCGAGGCTTAGAATATTTAATTAGTAACGCTAGAACCATTTGGAGGTTAAGTGTTACTAGTTAAATATTCCGGGTCCTCACACTTGGAAATCAACCTTCTTCCTCTGCAACAGTTAAGCAAAGCAAATGAGTACAAAAATGTACTCGCAAGACTTACGGGTAACAAAACCTAGTTACTACTATATGCAGCCTTTAATCAAAGGAGAAGGCTCAAGGTTAATTTTCAACATAAAGCAAGTTTTATTTGCAATAGATAATATGTTGAAGGCAATTTGACAATATGAATCTTATTTGCATAAATAACAGCGAGACAGTAAGTAATAACATAAAGACAACCTGGAGATGACTAACCCGATAGCCATCACAACCATAGCATGAATTACCCATTCGTACCACCCATGTCAAGTTTTAATTAAAACGGTTGTAGTCTAACTCTTGGAAGACCTTGCCAAGCGTGTCCATAACCTAGGACGAGGCTATTCGAATAGTTTGAAACCCTGCAGGGGTGTACCAATGTACCCACACTTCAGACCGCCTTTTTGCCACTAGATGAAGCACACTTCCGAAGGTATGCCGGCACGGCTAAGTCCTACGAGACATTTCCAATATTGTGTATCAACTACGAGCCGCTCGTGTGGACCGTAGCCCATACGCTTACATTGTAAAGCCGTAAAGACAACTACCCCTTGGGGTAAAGCTTTACGGACAACTACAATGCTCCACACATAACCCCCTCATTTTACCACAACACAACACACGCATGCCCACCTGCGACTCGTAGCTAACACACGCCAAAGTGCTAAGTCAAGAGAGGTCCCATACCCTCTAGTGTGGTTAGCACGCAAGAATGCTTGGTTTAGTGTAACAAGATGTTCGGTCCTTGCTAACTCGGGCACCATTCCAGTCACACCCAAATTCACACCATCTTACCATTGTGCCCAAGTCTAAATCATTTTGTTTTCAATTTTTAGTTTTCGCAAGTAAACACGCACAAAGCCAAATCATAAGTCATAATAAGGTTTATAGATCAAGGTTATCGACAAGTCGATAACACCCAATTCTACCTGGTATCTAAGCATTCTAAGCGTGACAATCGTAAAGACAAGAAAAGAGCATAATTAAATCACCGGGCTCTAATTCACCAAATATATTTAATAACTTATGTTTTGTGGCGGGGATAAACAATTTAAGGGCAACCATGCAATGGGATTAGCTACCTCTAATCGACAAAATAAATCTTGACACAAGAAGCATGCATACTTAGGTTTTGCAAACAAGATATTAGAATTTGAAAGTAGTAGGAGCAATATGATCAAATGATGTTACACTGCTTGCCTTGCTGAAGATCACTTATTTGCTGCAGAGGATCACTCACGGAACAACGTGATCGTTGGAACCTATCGAAAGAACGAGAAAATCAAATAAAAGCGAAGAACACCAAAACAAACTCACAACAAAAGACATCCAAATCTTAAGAAATTTACCCAACAGCAAGGGTATGATTTTAGACAATTTTAGGAACAAGAATTACTTCATTTGGAATTAGCATGAAAAAGTTATAGTTAAAATCAGTTCTCTCAGCCTATTAATTCCCTTAATTAATTACTGGTACTGTTCATGGCAAAAATTTCTAGAATGATCTAGAACCTAAAATTTTTATGGTAGGTAGGATATGTTATCCTAATCACAGCATAGTTGAGTTTACTAAATTTGGAGTTATAATGATTTACCTATGATTTTTCTAAGTTGTAAACCTAGCACATTACATTTTCTAGAAACATAAACATGTTCAAAACCTATTCCATATTAAAGTATGCTAACAGAGGGATTTTCTAGCATCGATTTTATATATTTTGGATTTACAGGGAATTACTTGTGTCTTTTATAAGATTAACATGATTTTCTATATGCTGAAAATAGGGTCAAAATCATTAATTAATGTTTCTGGTGCTATCCTGGGCCTACAATCACTTTTATATTAAAGTTTGGTTAATAACAAATTTATCCAAGTTGAAACACCCATTTTGGATATTTACAGGAAAAGATATTCATTTTATAATATTTAGTTCAATTTCTGGATAAGCCAACAATGGCTGAAATCAAGATTTTAAAGTATACAGAATTTTCTAGCACAGAAATATGACTAAAGGAATTTTTAAATAAAACTTCAGTTTAATACAAATTTATTACAGTTGGAATCATCCAAAAAGGGTTTAAAATGATTTAGTTATGAATTTCTAAAGTTTTTATACCATTTTTAGTTGTTAAACAATTGCTTCCCGAATTACAGAGAAACCTAATCAAAAGATTATGACGTGGACGAATAATAACCGTTGATCTGGAATCAAACGGCGCGCGCGAGGGGTGCGCGAGATGGTCCCGAATGGCCCAACTCACATCCACCGTCGATCTGAGTTCGGAAGGCCACGAGCGGGGGCTGTTCGGACCTCGCGAACGAAACATCGATCTCAGCCACAGATCGGAGAACGGACGGCTCACGATGATGGGAGGATCGGGTGACCCGAACGGCCCACTTGATCTGGGCCACAGATCGCAAAATGGACGGCGGTGGCCGATCGCAGTTCAAAAAGAAACGCTGACACGTGGGGCGCGATGTCGCTGACTTCGCCACAAATGCGGGCTTTAACACGTGCACATGCACGTGGACCCACCGCGATGGATCGAAGAGGCGGCTAGGACCAAATTAATGCCGCTAATGATTGGCATTAAAAGAACCTAAAAGTGACACTAATGACTTCTGGATTTTGATTTTAACCCTTCGGGCCCACCCGTCAGTGACCCAAGGTTAATTTCCGATAGCAATTAAACGACGACACACTTAATTAACCAATAATTAAGCATTGATGGTGTCCGGAGCGCACGGGATTGCGCCAGCGGGGTGAATTAAGGACATGGGCCCACTGGCAGTGACACAAGGTGCGATTAAGACACCATTAATACCTAATGATTAACACTGATTGGGCATTAATGTCATCTGAAATTTCGACGAAACGGAGTTTCGCGGCAACTCCGGCGTGTTCCACGGCCATCGCCACGACTCGGCATCGCGCGCGCAACCAAGTAGTGAAATGGAATCGCAATAACCTTACGGACCTAGTGGTGGCAATCTCGCCGCGGTGAGGGTTTAATCGCGGCTAGCCGGAACGGTAAAGGGGAGCTTTATCGCTACATATGAAAATAGCGAAATGCTCCACTGCAGTCCAAAGAAGCGTGTGCCAAGGCCTCTAGGGACTAATAAGAAGCTACCTTAAAGGGGAGAAGCTTCAAAGATGGCCGGGGAAGCTTGTCCACGGTGGAGGCTTGCCGGGGTTGGGGAAGAAGGTCGGAAAAGTGCCCCCTGAGCAAAATGAGTGGTACCAAAGCATCAATATAGCTTCATTATAGCCTATAGAAGCTACATGAGCAAATAATTTGAAAATAGAGCACTCACCTGAGCTGAGGAAGAAGATGACCAAAATCGGTCAAATTTGAACAAACCCCAAATTGGACAATTCCTGAGAATCAAATCCAAAATTAAGTGAGGGGATATGTTCAAGATAGCAAGGAGATAATAATGGTGTAAAGAAACGTGAAGGAGAACCACTGGAACACCAAGAACACCAATGGAGCTCCACGGGTCAACAATGGTGGATTGTCGGTTTTGAGGTGTTAAGCTTCAAAATTGAAAATGGCGCTCAATGGTAGTGTAAAGAGATACCAGGAGGTGTGTTAGGTGCTTATAAAGCTTTGAAAGCATTAGGTTTGGACAAAAGCTTTTCGGGAGACAATGCATGAAGGCACAAGGCACTACCGAAAGTGAAAAGGTAGTAGATGGTAGGATAGGGCATGGCATGGCCGAAAGCACCTCTCACAACTCCCAAGTGTCGGCTAGGTGGTGTAGGGAGCATGAAATGACATAGCCATGCCCTAGCTACTGCTCACACACGACTGAGGTTGAAGATGACACAAAATGCACTTGGGCGATTTTGGGCCGTTGATTGATCGTGGACGGTGAGATCGCCTGACCTTTTAGGTTTTAAATATCAATGGAGGATCGGGAACCTAGGATCGAAACGAACGCCGAGATTAGATGCGCCTTCGGTGACCCGATCAAGACACTTATTTTAGACCGTTAGATTTCGATTCAAGGGCTCGATTGATGGGCTCTTCTCGATGCCCCAACAGCCCAATCATTTAAGGCCGTTAGATCAAGATCTAACGTTTGAAAATGTTTGCGGGTTTATAAAGAGACCTGGTGCAGTTTAGTTGGCTCAACCAAGTCGATTGACTCGAGCCGAGTCCGACTCGACCCGAGTAACAAGACAAAACCAGATTTGGTTTTTCAAAACAGAACAGGGACCTTTGAAGATTTATTTGATGTAGCAAAATAACTCCAAAATTTCTGAAAATTTTACAGGAGCTTGCTGACTCAAAGATTGACCTTGTGTAAAAATTTTAGAGGTTTTTATGCAGTGCATTTTTCCCAAAAATTCGGCAAGGTTCTGATTTAGGTTTGACTAAAGTCAAGCAGTTTGATCGCCTCTAATAATATTCAAACAATTTCTAAAAATTGTGAAATTTTTCAGAGGGGTCACAACCCATCCTTAGAACTTAGGAAAAATATTTCCAGAGGATGATCACAATGTTTGACATGATTTTATTTTTGGAAGATCAAAATTTGGATCAAAAGGACTTGTGACTTTGTATTTCCATAATTCCTTGTACAAGAATTGTTTGGTGCAACAGGAAATACAGGATGTACGAAAAAGTTTTAATTTCTACTCATTTTCTTACATTTGAAACACAAGTCTAATATTGGGATGTTACAAATCCCCCCCCTTACAAGAATCTCGTCCCGAGATTCCGTTTGCTCGGAGGAGGAAGACGAAAACTCATAGCCCTTGCGGACTATGTCATAGTCGTGAAGTGAACAAATAATCATGATCTAAAACGATCGCCTTCGGTACACCATGCAAGCTTACGATCTTGGAGACCTAAGGCTTAGCCAAGTGACCAGTACGAATCTTGGTTCTAACCTGGTCGAAAAATATGCCACTTTAGTTGACACGGGGAAACTTATCAGGTTCAGATATAACAAGGATTGACAGACTGAGAGATCTTTCTTGATTTTGAGGGTGGTGAGGCAAGATCGTTGTTAGTTGGTGGAGCGATTTGTCTGGTTAATTCTGCCAACAACGAGATCTCAGCCTGCTAACTAGCTATGCAGAGTCATCCCTCTACAGCTAGCTCCTTAGAGGAAACAAGGCCATTCTCAGTTGGTGAAGCAATTTGTCTGGTTACTCCACTAACGAATGAGACCTTGACTTGATAACTAGCTATACGGAGTCATCCCTCTGTAGCCAGTTGATTAGAGGGGCTATGGCCATCTAGGCCACGGAAATCTGAGGCGGTAACAAATATGTGATGCCTTAGTCTGAAAGAGGGAATGAAATGTGCCATTCAAATTAAAAGCACCAAATAGTTCTAGGCAGAAAAGACTCCTTTTTAGTTAATTGAGGAAGGAAAAGGCTACTGCCCCCACAACAGAGTCTTACACAAAATACATAACTGGATGGGTGCTACCCTATTACATTCTTCCAAAGGACAACTATTAGCTGGATACAACTTTCATGGTAGTTCCCACACTCCTAGATGTGGTCATCCCTGTTGAAGTTCACAGGGAATTCGTCCAGAAGATGAGCTCCAGGTGATCCGGTGTCCAGGGAAGACAAAGGGTTGAAGAGATGCCTCGGGGATCCTAATAAAGAGACATGACCTCCCGGAGGATCGGGCCTCCGATTGCTAGGAAATCCTGCTGTCATGCGGACTTGGCGGCGCGGCCCATAGACAGGCACTGGCCTTGTCACTTCCGGAAGTCAACAGCAAACGACCTCGAAATAAAAGAATGTGAAGCTTCATAGTCAAATAAAACTGTAGCAGGACGTAAATTGACAAGAAGCGTACCCAACACCATGTCGGGCGCCTCCTGTGCCTCCTCAGCCGAGATATGGTTGACTCGGCCGCTCCCCAAGCCCGGGTCTTCGGTCGTGGGTGACCACTCCCTTGCCCGCGTCCTCCATTAGGACGAGGCCACTCGCCTTCTTAGGACAACTACCGCGTAGTGGCCCTTGTTGTGGCGAGAAGCAGGTGGCGCCGCCGCAGGGTTGCGATGAGCAACCTATCGCCGATCGCAGCGACGTGGATCGAATCACGGCCTGCGGAGGACGTGGAGCTGGTGCCGAAGGCCTCGGCGGTGGTGAAGCCAAAGAACGCGCCACCGGTGCAGGCCCAACACGGGGACGAACGAGGTCGGCCTGTGCAGACCGCTGGGCCTCCCCCTTGCACTTGCGGGACTCGCCCAGCGCTCTCGCCTTGTGTTCGGCGATGATGGCCTTGTCCACCAAGGTCTGGAAGTCGGGGAAGTCCACAATAGAGAGCTTGTCCTGAAGCTCCTCAGACAAGCCCTCCATGAACTTCTCCTGCTTGGCCTCATCAGTGGCCACCTCAGCAGGAGCGTACCTCACCAGATGGTTGAACTCATGGAGGTACTCCATCACAGATTTGCGCCCCTATTTGAGCGCAAGAAACTCCTTCTTATTCAACTTCATCAGGCCGGCGGGGACATGGGCCCGACGGAAAGCCGACCTGAACTCCTCCCACGAGACCACGTGTCCCGCGGGCTGCATGGCGAGGAAGTTCTCCCACCATGAGAGTGCCGCACCCTCCAGCTGATGGGATGCGAAAAGTGCCAGTCGTCTGCGTCCAAGGGATCCTCGGACCGGGAGAAGGTGGGAGGCTGCGTGCGAAGGAACTCCGCAAGTCCCCCACGAGACTAATGGCCACCTCCTCCGGATCCAGAGGCACCAGAGGGAGTGGAGGTGTTCCTCGCGATAACCTCCAACACCCTGCGGTCCTCCGAACGGTTGCGTTCGATCTGCATGAGGACTTCAGCCATGGTCGGAGGGGGGAAGCTCCTCATCGGGACTACCCGGCTGGTTCCGACCACTATGTGTCCCTCCTGCCATCCTGTTTCACTAAGACAAGTTAGCTACAAGCCCGAGATCAAAAGGCAAAGAAATCCAAACTCAATTAAAAAGGGCTCAAGAATAACCACCAAAGAGCACAAGACCATAGGTCACCAAATCAACTTCCCGAAACGACTAACCCGTATGGAAGAACGAGTAATCGTTTGAGAAGACCCAAAATTTCAGAACTAAATTCTAGCTCAAAACAGCCCAAAAATCAAGGTATAACCACCTAATAGAGTATAGGCATTTAGCTAATTTCATATCACTTCTTACCCTTTCATTCCCTCAAGTTTTAGTTGAATTAACCTCTCATTTCCTACCTCCTATGCCAATTACTAGCTAGCTGTCCAAATTTCTTTCTCCAAGCTCTCATGGTTCTCCCAAAACCAATTTAATCGATAGTAGCTAATTTTTGAAAGGAAGAGAGGAACAAATTTTTCAAAACTTAAGTGAGATTAAGGTGAGATGAGCAAGCTAAGATAGGTAAGGAGTAAAATCTGAGAACTTACTTAAATTTTCATGAACTGTTTGAAAGTAAGTTTTCAAAATATCCTATAGGCGACCAAGCTAGGAGTTTCTACGGTCAGTATGGCTCTGATACCAACTTTGTGAGGACCCGGAATATTTAACTAGTAACACTTAACCTCCAAATGGTTCTAGCGTTACTAATTAAACATTCTAAGCCTCGATGGACATATGCTTCCTGCACTGCAGCATATGCACATCATCACAAAATTACACATCATTTCCATACAACATACATCACTAAGTTCATCAACGACATACATAAAGTAAAGTTATTACAAAAGAGCCGACCGGCCAAATAGAACAATAAACAAGAATGACAGCAGAAGCAAAAGGTGCCATAAGATGGCTAGAACAAAAGTCGACCGGTTAGCCACACCACCCACAAGGCAACCGACCGGGCCGCCAAGCTAGACGCCTCGCA
Source organism: Ampelocalamus luodianensis (assembly GCA_036346255.1). NCBI lineage: Eukaryota > Viridiplantae > Streptophyta > Magnoliopsida > Poales > Poaceae > Ampelocalamus > Ampelocalamus luodianensis. The sequence continues at coordinate 167,406 of JAYEVH010000139.1, read as the reverse complement.
AGCTACCACAACACAACTCACAGAAGTGAGGCCCCTCAAGCTCACCTTCTTCCTCTGCAACAATTACATTTAAGCAAGATAACAGAGTACACAAAGGTACTCGCAAGACTGACGTGTGGAATAGCAGATCTATTCATAAACTACATGCAAGCTTATTTAGGTGGAGGTTGTATGTCTCATCTTGCATAAAGCCAACTTTATTTGCAATAAAGTAATACATTTAAAAGCAAGTTTGCAAATCTGTTTTGTTGTCAGAATAATAGCGAAATAAAGATACATACAAGTAACCACCTGGAAGTGACTATCCCAATAGTCACCACAACATAGCACGAATCCCCGATTCGTATCACCCATCAAGTTTTAATTAAAAGGTTGTAGTCTAGTTCTCACGGGGCGTATCCGAGCGTGTCCATAACATAGGACGAGACTATTCGAATAGTTTTAACCCTGCAGGGGTGTACCAATGTACCCACACTTCAGACCTCCTTTAAGCCCAAAAGCACACTTCCGAAGTTATGCCGGCACGGCTAAGTCCTACGAGACATTTCCAATCTTGTGCATTAACTACGAGCCGCTCGTATGGATAGAAACCCATACGCTTACATTGCAAGCGAAAGACAACCAGCCATCACGGGGAAGCCTTTCGACACTACAATGCTCCCAACACCATCCCTCCTGCGACTCCCTGCGACCCGAAGCCAATACACTCCAAAGTACTAAGTCAAGAGAGGTCCCATACCCTCTAGTGTGGTTAGCACGCAAAAATGCTCAGTACGGTGGCGTAAGTAACTCGGTCCTTAAGGACCCGGGCACCATTCCGGTCACACCCAGAAGCACACCAATCATACCATTGTGCCCAAGTCTAAATCATTTTTGTTTTCAGTTTTAGTTTTCATAAGTAGACATGGCACAAGGCTGAAATCATAAATCATAATAAGTTTTATGTGATCAAGTTTATCGACAAGTCGATAACCGCCCATTTCTACCGGAAGCTAAGCATGGCTAAGAAATTAATTTGCAACTACTAAGTGACAAGAGCTCATCCACGAGCTCTAATCACAGCAATAACCTAGGCTCATGGTAGTAGAGGATGATCATTTGTCTAAGGAAATGCATCTACTAGGTAAACTAACGATAATAGTTTAACACAAAGTAGCCATGCATACATAGGAGTTGCAAACAACATAAATACTTAAAAATACTGGGATTAACATGATCAAACTGCTTGCCTTGCTGGGATGTGTCTTGCCGCAGAGGGGAGTGCTCGGGTTCAAAGTTTTCTTCGAACCTAACGCTAAAAGGCGATAAAACCGATAAGAACGAAGAACACCAAAAGGAACTCAACAAAGAAAGAACATCCAAATCCCATGAAATTTCTACAGCAGCTAGGGGTTGATTTTAGACAATTTTAGAAACAAGAATCACTTCATTAGGACTTATCATGAAAAGGTTATGGCTAAACTAAGTTCTCTCAGCTTGAAAATCCTAATTAAATTAATTAAGGCTACTGTTCATAGCAAAAATTTCTAGAATGATCTGGAGTCTGAAATTTTTATGGTAGGTAGGTAATAGTATCCTAATAACAGCAAAACTGAGTTTGCACAATTTGGAGTTATAAAGAATTAGTTATGATTTTTCTAAGTTCTAAAACTAGCATATATCAGTTATCAGGAACATAACTAAGGACAAGGCCTAGTCCACAATAAAGCATGTCTACAGATAACTTTTACCAGGTTGAGTTTGCTCAGTTTGGATTTACAGAGAAACAGTTATGCATTTTACAAATTTTCAAAGAATTTCTAGACATCATTATTCACTAAACAAGATCATGTAGTTAAAACCGTTTTTTTTTGCCACATAACAGTGCCTAAATTCATTCTCAGATTAAAGTTCATACTATAACAAAGCTACAACAACTGGAATCATTCAAAAAGAAGCTAAAATGACAAAGTTATGCACTTTTGAAATTTGAAACAATAAAAGACTTAGAAAATTTGAGCTCTCGGGAGGTCCAAATGAACTGAAGGAAAAAGGAGAGGTCGTGGGCCGTCGATCCTTCATCGCACGGCCACGGACCTCGAAACACAGAGCACAGGAGACCTCCTCCCGCACTAGGGAGGTCTGGACCATGGAGATCTGATCCAACGGCCACGACCAGTGCATGCACAGTGCACGCAAAGGAGGTCCTCGCGCCTAACGGTGGTCGTGATCGTCAGATCAAGATATGGCGGTCCCGAGCACTAGGGGAGGTCCTAAGGTTAAACCTACGGAGAGAGGTCTAGCCCGTTAGATCCAAATCTGACGGTTAAGACCAGAGGAGGAGGTCCTAAAGCTACGGATCTAAAGGAGGAGGTCCTAGACGGTTGGGATTTAACCAAGGAGGTCTTGGATGGACAAGATCTACTCGGCGAGGTCCTAAGCGACAGGGTTCTAATCGGAGGAGATCTGGACGGCTCAGATTAGACCTAGGGAGGTTCTGAACGATCCCGATCGACGCGGAGGGAGGTCTTGAGACTAAGGATTTTACAAAGGAGATCTAACGCTCAGATCTAAATCCGGGGAGGTCGTGAACGGCTAGGATTGAGCCTAAGAGGTCCTGAGCGGGTTGTCTTTGCAAAATGACCAAGGGAGGTCTTTTGCGCACGAGAACAGATCTAAACGGCTAGGATTTAACCAGGGTGGTCCTAGACGGCTAGGATCGACACAAGGGGAGGTCCTAGCGCGCAAGATTTTGCACAGAGCCAGATTCAACGGCTAAAAACTAACCCAGGGAGGTCCTTAACGGCGGATATTACTCTAGGAGGTCTGGGACTTAGCGATTTTGTCGAAAACGGCTCTACGGCTCAGATCTAGCCTGGGGGTGGTCTAAGACGGCCATGAATTACCTTGGGAGGTCGGGGCTTTAGAAGGCACGCTGTTGGACCGAAAAGGCGACTAGAGGGGGGGTGAATAGGAGCACGATCTCTTTTTCTCCCAAACTCAATTCAGTACGAATCTCACTCCAATAGCTATGAAAGCTATGAAGATCAATCAATCATGCACAGCGGAAGACTTGTATTGAATCAACTCAAAACCCCGAAGTAAAATCAACACAAAAGCAAAACACGAAGACACTAGCGGTCTGACCTCTCACGGGGGCGGTCAGAACGGTTGGTCTAGCGGTCAGACCGATCCAAGCGGTCAGACCGATTTCTCGGGCGGTCAGACCGCTGGTTCGATGAACAGAGAAACAGCCCGACAAACCAAACGCAAATTGATCAAACTTTTGATTCGTGCGTCCAAACTTCGTGAAATTTGACACACACCTACCTAAGTATGTCGGAACCTATTCCAAGCAACGATCGTGATAATTCTTGCCAAGATTCTGACCTTTACAGTTTGAGCGGTTAGGTCAAAACCGAGTCAAAACGAAAATATGATCTTGAGACTTGCTCGTGGGTGATTGATGATATTGATGATCCTAGATGTATTCCCACACGCCACAGCAAGCTAGATCACGTCAGAAACTAAGCAAAAACTCGTGGATCAAAGAAAGACTCAAATCATCAAAAAGAGAGAAAGAAAGCAATTGACCTCATCTTGAAGAAACTTTCTTTGGATTGATTTGATATAGTATTGGTTTACAGCCACTCCATCAATGGATGACAAAGACTCAATACATGAGCACGAAATCCAATCCAACTCTCAAGAACCCTAACCTCCTCTCCTCCTCTCCCTAAGCAAATTAGGGTTTCTAAACAATGAAACGTCGAAAGGTCGGAGTAAAGGTGCAGCCACCTCCCTCCTCTATTTATAGTGGAGGCTTAGGGTTTCTAATAGAGTCTCCTAATGGGCTCCCGTTAAGGCCCAAAACAACGGTGACACACGCACGCATTTTAAAGCGCCGTGTTCATATTGTGCGGCACTCGCTGCTTCGCCACGTGTAGGTTGATCCAACGGCTCTCATCATATCGGCAAGTCTCTCCCATCCGGCTCCCACCGAAACCACCATGGCACTTGCACCGACCCCGCGCCGCTTGATTCAACCCGATCGCCGACCGAACCGCCTGCTCGGTCACCTTTGTCCATCTTGCACCATGCTTGAGTCCAATGACTTCACCCGCATCGCCGATCGCTTTTGAACCTCGCCTCTCAAGCCTAGTCCGATCATCCTCGCGTTGACCGTCGTTGATCACTAAGCAACTCGCACAACAATAGACAAGAAAATCGAATTCGGAACAAGTTCTTCACAACTTGACCCACGTTAGTCAAAACATGCATCATGCAACACATATGACATGAAACCCATGAACTTGACCTAACAAGCAACCATCGCCGCCACACGGGCGACATAAGTGAAAACCGGTCGATCGCCACTTTGGCCGGTCGGACGCCACCGCCGGCCCGATCACAATGTAGGCGATCGGCCGACCGCCACCAAAGGACTTAGCCAAAATTTCAACATCAAATCCGCAACCTCTCTAGAAATTTAAAACGAATAGAACTTTTGACCGAGGCACCAAAATTATGAGACCAAGTGCGAGAATCTCTCACTTGCCTACACCTCTATTTTTGGCCCACCAAACTCCAATGCCACTCAACTTGCCGGTCCGATCGGTCATCAGACGCCGGTCAGACCGCTACCAAATCGGTCGGACCGGAGACCTGGCCGGTCAGACCGCCAGCACAAACCACCCGAGGCATGGGCGGTCTGACCGCCACCAAGGCCGGTCGATCGCTTGAGACTGACAGACCGAACTTTGCCGAAACTCGTGTTTCAAGAAACCTTCAACGCCATTGCCAATTGTCACATCATCCTAAGATCATGAGCATATCCCCATGATATCCACAATCTCCCCTTGATGAACACATTGGCAATTCCCAACAAATGCAAGTTTTGAGGTTTGAAAAATAAAAACTCAACGTTTTAAGCAAAGGCACAACTTGGTCCATATGCAAGAGAAAGCAATGGAAATGACCAAGTCTGGCTTGAATAGCATCGGCAAGTGAGATAAGACAAAAGAAAGCAAGAAAGCTTCAATTTCAAAGAAGAGTGAAAATCTCACTTAAGGTCCATATGAAAGAACAATTGTTCAAAATGACCTTTGATCATGGTGAGGATCAAGAATTGCAATTCAAGTTCAGAAAGAGCAATAAGATCATAAGAATGCAAATAAGAAACTCCCCCTCACTATGATCCTTAAATTACAGAAAATTTCAAATTCTCCAATTTTCTCCCCCTTTTTAATACTTTTAAATCTTCTCCCCTTTACACATCTTGAAACATCTTCTCCCCCTTTGACAATGGAGTCATCAAGGAATCACGCCTTCCTCTCGTCCAGAGATAACAAATGCAGAATGAGGAAAAAGCATAAGAAGGAGCATGCATGAAATGCAATGGAGTGGCTTCATATTTTTGTATTTTTCAATTTTGGATTACAAGAAGATTTGAAGATTACCCAAAAGAACAAGCTAGCATTTCAAATTTTGCACGAACAACATATCAGCCTGAATGCGCTAGCAAGATCATGATAAGACATATATAACAAAGCTAAAGCTAGAAGGCTCAATATAAAGCAATGAATTTTAGCAATTTAAGCAAAGCTTCAAATCTAGCAAGTCCATCAACAGGGATCCTAAGATGATACTGGCCATGTCAAAATGTCAATGTGAGACCAAGACGCTAACAATGACCACATTAAGAGACAAACAGGTCCTGAATTGAATCATTTTGCTCAGATTGTCTCAAACGCCCATTTTTCAACAGTTTTTCATTTGCAATGAATATTGAAGTTGATTAAAGGTATATCTTAGTGAAGAAGATCCTGGACTAGGAGCCATCCACAAACTCTTCCTAAGCTTCTACCAATTTTGATAATTCATTTTCTTATCCATGTGCTAGATCTCAAGCCTTGCCGCGACCATCTTAAGCACAAAAGAGCTTAAAAGAATGATCTAGGTCATCCAAAACTCCCCCTGAGTTCATGCCTAGTGCAATGGCAAGCCGTCTCATGAGAAAGAATTAGTGAGATCATTTTTTTCGCACAAAAGAGACCTCCCTTTTTTTTGTTCACAAGAGCAGATTTAGATTCTTAAAAGAACAAGAAGCTCAATTAATGATCAATACTAGATTCAAGAGCTAACACCGTAATTTTGACAGGGCCAATGTCACAAAAGGAGCACTAATTGTGCAACTAGCTAAAACATCCACAAATTGCAGTTTTTAGTTCAAGTTGTCTTAAAGTTCTGGTTCATTCAGCAAAGACTTAGCTACACATGTGAAAGCATGATAATTCTAGCAAGTCAAAGAACTAGACATGGTATTGCGCAGAATTGAAATACTTGTAACACCCCAGTCCAGAAGGGACCCAGAATGCTACTAACTAGACAATCTTAATAAATTTCGGCAGAACCTCCATTGTAAAGTTAATTACACGAAGGTTCCAACACACAGATTAATCAAATATTAACTAAAACTTTCATCCAAAGACATCAAAAGATAATCAAAGACATGCTAAGTATTTAACATAACTAGAGAGATATGAAGTTACACTACTCATCACTATTACATTTAATCCATTGCATGAGACAAAACATAATAATCTTTGCATTTACTAAAATCAATCACGTTCTGAAGATCATTCATCTTTATTTAGTTCGTGCGGCATGTGTGTGACTAGCGCTATTTCCCCATGCATGTCGTTCTTGGCTCGGTACCTAAAACAACAATAAAGCAAGAGTGAGTCCATAGACTCAGCAAGTACATAAAGAAACCATAACATCAGCATCCACATAAAGCAGATCAACAATAGAACTTCTCATATGCAAATGCAATGCTCAAGGATCCTTTATCTTTAACTTTCTGTGTGCATTACACCGGTAATGCAGAGTATGCAACCGTCGCCGCATACCCATGCCTGAGCGCGCACGCACAGGGACCAATTGCCCGTTACTCCGCAAGTAAGGGGGACCTCAAGCCCACACTCCACGAGTGAGGGGATCTCGGCCCGGTCACATTCATGACGGGAATCTCAAAGGGAAACATGCTTGGTCACCGCGTGACCAAGCCACAACATGTTCTCAATATGCATATGCTCATCTCTTATTCATCATCAATCTTATCAAAAGACAACAACATTGTACCACAAGAAAGCATAAGCATAATTTGAGCAATCACCATACTTAAACAATCATCAAGTAAACCATCTTGCTATGCAACCTTATATCAAAAGCACATGGACATAGCTAATCAATCACACCCATTTAACAAACAATGCACTTGCCTCAACCGTATGCGAAGGTGGATGTCGAGGATAAGGTACTGCTCCGGAGCCAAACCCACACTGGACATACAATTGAGACATGCTAAGGCTACCATATAAGTCTAATAACAAAACCATAAACACAAAATGAGCACATCGTCCACTAAACGCGATCCCCAACTCTATTGCTAGCTGTCAGTTTTCTTTTCCAGAGAACAGCCCCCTTCGAAAAATCATAACTAAATGTACAGAAATCCAAATGGATTGATCTTGGACAATCTGAAAAGGTTATTGAATTCCCCTTCTAAACCTAGTTGGTGAGGTTCTCTGATTCGGTCCTTTACTAGCCCTACCAAACCAAACAACAGAGTATCAATTCTCGCGTCGGGTCTCTGGACAGCAACAACGAAATTATCATAACTTTCTCTACGTTCGTTCGAATTTCATGATCTTTAGTTTTCCTGAAAGCTGGAAGGATTATATACATTTTTAATTATGGTGAGCCCCTCTGATGTTTCCTCTAAATACACGCTTAAGTCGAAACACTAAAACCTGTCAGACCAACCACCATTCCACAGCACAGACTCCCTAAGAAAAATCATAACTTTTGCTAAAAAGGTCCAAATGATGTGATTCTTGTCGGCAATGAAAGGTAACGAGATAACCTACAACTCTCTAGGAGATCCCAAGTTCTAATTCGGCACTGAACAATTTCTTATTTATTAAACAAGATGACTGCAGATTCTCGTCAGGATTCTGGACAGTAAACACTAAAAATAACATAACTTTTAACTCGAATGTCGGAATCCGGTGTTCTTGGCGGCCACTGAAAGCTAAGAACAATATCCACACTTCTCTAGGAGACGGGATTCCCAAATTATGCTTCTAAGGATGCGAAAATTGCCGCGCACTAAACTGGACAGAAAAGCAATCTAGCAGCAAAATTAAACGATCTGCTAAATGAAACCGTAAACGCATCTAAAACCAAAAGAACAGCGAAGAAACCTCTTTGTTACCCTTGAATATCGCAGGAGGAGCTGCCGGGGAGGTGGCTCAACCAAGGAAGAGGGGAGGAGAGGCTGCGCAAGAGGGGAGAAGGGGGAATGGCGGCCAAGGGGAGGGGAGGAGACGCCCTAGGGTTTGCCCCCCCATATGGCCGGCCACCACCCCCACCATTGGGCTGAATTCAAGTGGGCTTGAAGCCTTGGCCCAGGTTGTCTAACCTTTACAGAAAACCCCCCTTAAACTGCTGCTAATTGTATTTTCTAATTGGTCATTTTCCCTCTTTTAATTATTCTCACCAAACTAGATTTGGGGTATTACAATACTAAAGCTCAAGAGGGTAATAAGCAAAGCTTCATCAATTTTAAAAGACAAGCAGAAAAGCTTATATTACAATGCATCTTTTTGGATTTTCATATAAATGCAATATGATACAATGAGATGCGAGAAGAACTAAAAACCTAAAAAGATCAAAAAGTTCAAAAGAAGATCAAGAAAAGATCAAACTCCCTCAAACCAAACCGTAGGGATAAATTACCTAACTCACTTCTCAAAGTGGCAAACCTAGTTGGATCTAAAGTCTTGGTAAGGATATCACCAATCGAGCCTCTGACTCCACGAAATGCAAGACAATATCACCCTTCTCGACATGATCTCTAAGAAAGTGATAGTGAATGTCTATGTGCTTTGTCCTAGAGTGTTGCACAGGGTTTTTAGCAATGTTAATCGCAGAAGTGTTATCACGTAAAAGAGGAACACTATCAAATGCTAACCCAAAATCCTTAAGAGTGGACACCATCCACAAAATCGACTACAAAGAACTAGCGCAGCTACATATTCACTTCAGCAGATGGATTGTGCAATGTAAGACCGCTTCTAGAAGACCAAGAGACAAGAGAAGTGCCTAGAAGTGCACGAGGTACTCTTCCTATCTAGCCGACACCGCAAAATCGAATCGAAAACCCCGAATGGACAAGGACGAAGAGCAGAATACCAAATGCCATACCGAGGGTAGAGTGTAAATACGAAGATGCGCTTAACGGCTTGGCGATGGGAAGTCCTCGAGACGCTGAAACCTCGCACGCAGGCAAACCGCGAAGTGGATGTCCGGCCTTGAGGCCGCCATGTACGTAAGGGAGCCAATCATGCTGCGGTACTCACGTTGATCCACAACTTCTCCTTCCTCATCTGGATCCAAAACAGTCGAAGTCGCCATGGGAGTGGCGATCGGCTTGCAGTCACCCATCTCGAAGCGCTTGAGCAGATCCTTGGTGTACTTCGTCTGATGGGTGAAGATCCCTTCCTTGCATTGCTTGATTTGAAGCCCCAGAAAATAATTGAGTTCTCCCATCATACTCATCTCAAATTCCCTGGACATGGTCTCAGAAAAGCTGGAAACAAGAGCATGAGAAGAACCAAAGAAAGATAATATCATCTACATAAATCTGAGCAAGCAGAAGTCATTGCCACGCCTAAGGATGAACAGGTCTTGTCTACCTTACCCATCTCAAAAACATTCTTAAGCGAAAGGTCTTAAGTCTATCATACTGTGCTCTAGGGGCTTGCTTAAGACCATACAAGGCTTTGGATAGCTTGAAAACAAGATGTGGATACTTGGGATTCTCAAAGCCTCAAGTTGCCTAACATACACTTCCTCCTCTATAAAACCATTCAAAAGGCACTCTTAACATCCATCCGATATAATCTAAAGCCCTTAGAAGCGAAGAAATGCAAGCGTAATGCGAATGACTTCCAATCTAGCAATAGGAGCAAATGTCTCATCAAAGTCTAACCCCTCAACTTGGCTAAAACCCCGAGCTACCAATCTAGCCTTGTTTCTAACCACGTAACCATCCTCATTTTGTTTATTTTTAACACCCAACGGTTCCTATCACATTATGACCACTAGGAGGTTCTACTAGATTCCGCACCTTATTCCTCTCAAAATTCTCTAACTCCTCATGCATGGCATTGACCCAAATAGAATCGATAACGCATGTGATATATCGCGGGTTCAAAGAAGCAACAAATGCGAATGAGAGTAGAGACTTGATCGCGATACAGGAGCGAGTGACTCGCCATTAAGATTACCAATCATCCGATCCGAGGATGATGCCTCCGAATATGAAGTGGAGCGCCTGGGAGACAATATCTCCTCAACCTCCGCAGCACGCTGATGAAGAAGATGCAGCAGAGCCTCAATTGAGGTGAAGCAATGCGTGCGGTGTTTTGGAACTTGGACAGAGCCTCAACGGCAGCAGTGGAGGACAAATATCGCCTTCATCATCTTCCTCCACAAAAATGCTTTCACACTGTATTACTGAAACGTCGGATCTAGCTCCAGGCTAGTCTCATCAAAAGTGACATTGCATGTCTCCGGACAATGTTAGTTTCAACATTAAAAACCCGAAAACCCTCGAATGTGCAGGATAACCTGTAAATAAACCATCAAAAGTCCTTGATTCAAATTTATCTAGGTTTCTGCCTTGAGAATGAAACACTTAGGTCCAAAAACTCAAAATGAGAAACAGAGGGTTTTCTACCAAATCGAAGCTCATATGAAGTCTTGCCCAAAGACGGTCTCAAGTAGACACGATTTGCAATATGGCAAGTCAGAGAAATAGCTTCGCCCAAAACCTGCTCGGTGTGCTATACTCATCTAGCATTGTCCTAGCCATCTCGACTAAGGTTCTGTTTTTCCTTTCCACAACGCCATTCTCGTTGAGGGACGTGTGAGAAGAGAACGATGCTCAATTCGCGCCAAAGACAAAAGAGGCAAACGAGGCATTCTTGAACTCCGTACATTGTCATCATGGATCGCTCTCAATGCACCGTAAAATTCGAAGCCAAACGAAGAACAAGATCACGATAAAACCAAAAGCTTCATCCTTCAAGCAAGAAAGAACACCCAAGTGTATCTCGAAAATCATCAACTATGACAAGAATGTACCACTTGCCACCAATTGACCGAACCCTAGCAGGACCAACAGTATCCATATGAAACAACTGTCCCGGTCCATCAGTCATGACCAAAGTCACTGAAGGGTGTGAGGCGGCAACTTGCTTGCCATGCCTACGAGGCGCACATACAAAGATCCTGACCGCTTTGAGTTTGGGCAAACCTCTCATGAGATCAAGGTTGCTAACTCGCGTCAGATGATCAAAACCAACGTGCCCCAAACGTCGGTGCCAAAGCCAGAACTCAAAAGAAGGAGTAAACAAACATTTAAGAGAACCAGCAAGAGATTCAGAAAAATCAGCTCCAAAGATCCTAGCAACTCTATAAATCCCAAAACGAGCTCACCAGCAGAATCAAGCACCCGACAAGCATTTTTCTTAAATATAGTCTCATAACCATCATCAAGAAGTGTGAGACGAGAGTAAGTTAAACCTAAGCTTGTCCACAAGGGCGACGCCCTTAGGATGAAATTGTCGTTCACCCCGATTGATCCTGCCTTCAATCCGCCCTTGTGTATTGTCTCCAAAGGTGATGAGGACATCACCTATCGACCGCGTGAAGGAGGTGAACCATTTTGAGTCTCCGGTCATGTGGCGTGAACAATGAGAGTCGATTTAACCACGTGTCCTTCCTTCCGCGGCGATCCCGAAAATCAAGGCACAAGAACAATGTGTCTCAATATCAAGTTAGTTAAACATGACTTGGGAACCCGAGATCGAGACACACGTCATGAGTAGTATGCAAAGCGTATGCTATCCTTGATTCTATTTGAAATTACATCATGTGAGCAATGGTTACTCTAACATGAGAGTTATCCTGTCTAGGAGCATGAGCATGATTAGCATGTGAAATAAATCCTAGACCAGGTTTCTTCCTTTCTAAATTACCATGTCTCACAAAAGCTCTAGGTTGATTAGATGACATTCTAGCAAGATTTTTCTTAGCATTTTTCAACCTACGCCAATAGAACTCAACCAAATGTCCATCCTTCTTGCAATAGGTGCAATGGTACTTGGTACCACTGGGAGAAGCACCTTTTGACTGAACAGATGGTTGGGCAAAACCTGCAGATTTGAAAGTGATCTTTGCAGGTTGGGTATCAAATTCAACTAAGCCATTTCTCAAAATTTGAATGTCATTAGATTTATCCTGGGCAAAGTTGTATCCTAACCCTTGCTTCTTATAAGGAGTTTTTGACTTGTCAAGAATCATGTTTAACTGTTTCTTACCTTTAGAAAATCTTTCTAATGTGTCATTAAGGTAAGCAATTTCTTTTCTAAGGTTAACACATGAATCACAAGTTTTAGCATTAAACCTCTTCTTATAAAGAGCAACTTCAAGCTTAAGAGCTTCACATGAAGCACAAGTAGCAGAATTAATATTGTCCTTAAGCTTGGCATATTTAGCTCTAGCTGCTTCTACAACATCATGTAATTCACGTTCTAAGCAGACAGAGCAAGAGCTAGATTCAACCACATCAGAAACAACCAACTTGCTAGACTTTAAGCATTTTTCACAAGGAGCAGATTTAACTTCAATTAGCTCAGTTCTAGCATTTTCAAGTTGTTGCAAAGCAATATCATGAGCAGATTGCAGTTTAGCAAATTCGTAATGTAAAGCATAGCAGATGAACATTCATCGATTCAAGACTCTTAGCATTCACAAGTTCTAATGTGAGTTTCTTTACTTGTGACTCTAACTCCTCATTCTTAGTCATGATGAACTTTAAAGCTTTATCCTGACCTAGCATTTGCTCATGACGCAGTTTCACATCTAGCAAAGAGAACATCATAAGAAGGAGATACCTCATTGTTGTCATCGATGTCGTTGGAGTCAGCCAGGAAGCACATGCCGGTGAAGTTCTTGGCCTTCCCTTCTTGTCTTGAGGGAGCTCCTCCTCCTTGTCCTCCTCGCTCCCGGAGTCCACATCACTCAAGGATCGATCACCAAGAGCGGCAAGAACCCGTGGGCGACCTTCCCGAGCTTGGCATCATCAAACTCGGACTTGCGCCCCTGAGGCTTCTTCCAAGCCGGCTTTTCATCCTTGTGGTTGCTCTTACCTTTCAGCTTGGGGCAATTTGCCGGATGTGATTAAGCTCTCCACACTCATAACAAGTCACAGGCCGCCTCTCTTTTGTTTCTCATATTGTTGTAGGCAGTGTGAACTTCTTAATCAAAAGCGCCATCTCGCATCAGAATACTCTCAAGATCCTCTTCTTGGATTGCGAGATAAAGAAGCAAGTGAAAAACCAGAAGAGGACTCAAACGACCCATCGAGGCTCTTTTGAGCGTCGCTACCAAAGCCATGTTACCCTTCATAGAATGGTCACTTTCTCGGATCTCATGAGTCTTGAGCTTGCTATAGAGCAGCTCCAAAGTCGATCGAGAAGTTGACATTTTCTGAATAGCAAGAGCCTTTATCTCCCACTCCCGTGTTGATTGCAGCCGGAGATGGATGGCATTTTCGATCGTGTAAATTCAATACCAATGCACTTCATCCGATTTATTCGTGTTGAAGCGATCGAAAATGTCATCGATGCTCTCACCAGACGCATCTCGAATTTGTTATATTCTCTTTATAGACTGGCCGACGCACTTGTTTGATTTGGGAAGAACCTCATGATAGGTTTCGAGGGTCTTCCAAATCTCATGTGCGATCTCGAGATTGCAAATCTGCCATATTCCCGTCTACCAAGCCCACCATACAGAAAATTCTTTGCCTTACGGTCATTAGCCAAGAGGGCTTCAGGAGCCGGCGTAGCAACCTCAGGCAAGATAAGCGGACCTCGAACAGCCTCCCAAATACCTCGTGGTTCGCTCTCAAGAAAGACACGCATGCGGTTCTTCCAAAAGGCATAGTCGTGCCCATCGAAGATATGCGGTTTGGAAGAGTACTTATCCATCGCCAAAGTTCAAGGATGTGTTAAGATCAAGATTGAACTAACCAGGGCTCGATACCACCGTTGGACCAAAAGGCGACTAGAGGGGGTGAATAGGAGCACGATCTCTTTTCTCCCAAATTCAATTCAATACGAATCTAACTCCAATAGCTATGAAAGCTATTAAGATCAATCAATCATGCACAGCGGAAGACTTGTATTGAATCAACTCAAAACCCCAAGTAAAATCAACACAAAAGCAAAACACGAAGACAGCGTCCGACCTCTCACGGGCGGTCGACGGTTGGTCTAGCGGTCGACCGATCCAAGCGGTCGACCGATTTCTCAAGCGGTCGGACCATTGGTTCGATGAACGAGAAAACAGCCCGACAAACCGAAACGCAAATTGATCAAACTTTTGATTCGATGCGTCCAAACTTCGTGAAATTTGACACACACCTACCTAAGTATGTCAGAACCTATTCCAAGCAACGATCGTGATAATTCTTGCCAAGATTCTGACCTTTTACAGTTTGAGCGGTTAGGTCAAAAACCGAGTCAAACGAAAATATGATCTTGAGACTTGCTCGTGGGTGATTGATGATATTGATGATCCTAGATGTATTCCCACACGTCACAACAAGCTAGATCACGTCCGAAAACTAAGCAAAACTCATGGATCAAAGAAAGACTCAAATCATCAAAAGAGAGAAAGAAAGCAATTGACCTCATCTTGAAGAAACTTTCTTTGGATTGATTTGATATAGTATTGGTTTACAGCCACTCCATCAATGGATGACAAAGACTCAATACATGAGCACGAAATCCAATCCAACTCTCAAGAACCCTAACCTCCTCTCCTCCTCTCCCTAAGCAAATTAGGGCTTCTAAACAATGAAACGTCGAAAGGTCGGAGTAAAGGTGCAGCCACCTCCCTCCTCTATTTATAGTGGAGGCTTAGGGTTTCTAATAGAGTCTCCCTAATGGGCTCCCGTTAAGGCCCAAAACAAACGGGTGACACACGCACGCATTTTAAAGCGCCCTGTTCATATTGTGTGAAGCACTCGCTTGCTCCGCCACGTGTAGGTTGATCCAACGGCTCCCATCATGTCGGCAAGTATCTCCCATCCGGCTCCCACCGAAACCACTATGGCACTTGCACCGACCCCCGCGCCGCTTGATTCAACCAACGCACGAATCGCCCGCTTGGTCACCTTTGTCCATCTTGCACCATGCTTGAGTCCAATGACTTCACCCGCATCGCCGATCGCTTTGAACCTCGCCTCTCCAAGCCTAGTCCTCGATCATCCTCGCCGTTGACCGTCGTTGATCACCAAGCAACCTGCACAACAATAGACAAGAAAATCGAATTCGGGAACAAGTTCTTCACAACTTGACCCACGTTAGTCAAAACATGCATCATGCAACACATATGACATGAAACCCATGAACTTGACCTAACAAGCAACCATCGCCGCTACACGGGCTGACGACATAAGTGAAAATCGGTCGGACACTTGGCCTTGGCCGGTCATCAGAACAGCCCAAATTTCAATTTCTAGTTGAAAATAAAGTTTAATTATTTTATTGGATTTTTGTGGAATTTTTAAAGCTTTTCCTTAACCAAATTAAAGCTAAAACAAAATTATGTGCAAAATCTATTATCAGATAATAGCTGGAAATATTTTTCTTAAATCCTAAATGCTCCAGAGAATTTCTGTGAATTTTCTCATAATTTTGGAATTAATTTGCTATATTCTAAAGCCTAAATGAATTATCGAGATTTAATTAAATCAAATCGAAAGAAATCTCCAAAGCGATTGTCCGGCCGAAACTCAACCCAGCCCACTTCCATTTTCCGCGCCCGCCGGCCCACTCCAACCGCGCCTCCTCCCTCTCACTGACAGCAGGACCCACCGCCGCGCCTCCTCTCCTACTCGCCGCTTTGCCGCTACGCACCGCTGGATCTAAATCCAACGGCCGAGTTCAATGAGGCATTCTGACGACTCGAACATCCCAACCACCGGTGACCGCCGATCTACATCCAACGACCCTCGTGCATCGGTCCACTTAACGCTCACTCGCACGCCCACTGTTCTATCGCGACCGTTGGATTAAAATCCGGCCGCGCGCCATTGTGAACTTACCGCTTCACCAATCTAATCGCAACCGTCCGAGTAAAATCGCACGCCCTCCGTCATTGTCTCGCGCTGCCTTCTCCGCATACACCGCAACAGTAACCGCCGCCATTAAAGCCCACCACCGAGCTCCAGCTCCGCCCATTTCTCTTCCCCACTACCCTCGCCATCGTGCGCATTGAAGACCACTCATCACGCCGCCCCACTTCCGGCCGTTTTCCCCTTCTCTCATGCCCACGATCGCCAGAACACCATCATTACCGCCGCCGCATGACCTTCGCGTCGCCGCCGTTTCAACCACGCCCGTACCCTATAAAAGAGCACCTCCCTTACCTTAACACGCCTCCACCACCTGGTACCCTTCTCTTTGCCCGTAGCGCTCTAATTCCGAAGATCCCGCCGCCGGCGCCTCGGTTCTTCTCTCGCTTCGCGCGCCAGAGCTCCTTCGCCCCATTGCCGGCACCATCGGCATCACCGCACCGCGCGGGCTGCTGCCACCACTCACTTCCTCGGAGGATCGCCGGAACCCCTACTTCGTCGACGACCGTACGCCGCCGCCGCCAAACTCCGTCGCCGACGACCTTCCGGCCACGCTCGCGCCGCTTTGGTAACGGTGTGTTCGCAATTGTCCTCTTCAATTTGCGCACATCCATTTAGCTCGCCACGCGAGAACGCCGGCGAGAACACCCACCGAGCACCACCGCCCGGGCCTCGTGGCCGCGCCACGCGTGTACGCCATCGTTGAGCCACATCGCCGCCACCTCGGTGCAAAAGTCGCGTGGCGCTTCGTGCAGTGGCCACCTCACCACGCCCACCCCTCCTCAAAGCCGAAAGTCCGTGGACTTGGTTCATGTGAGTCGTGTCATGACACGCGGGGGTCCACGTCGTAAAAATAAAATTAAAATCTGAAAATCAGCCACGACGTCACATTGCGCAATAAATAGAATTTCCTTTAGAAAAATAATTCAGAGAATTTAATTAAATTCCAGATTTTATATTAAAGTTCTAAAATCCATATCTTTTGCATTTGAACTCCAAATTGAGTGGTTCAAATTGCAAAATTTGTCTAAAATCATAATCTAGCTAACTAAAGCAAAATATTTCAATTTGGAGTTAGTTTGGTTTGAGTTTTGAATTTATTTGAATTTGAGTTGAATTTGTCGATTTTCACGTATAGACTTGACGACTCGAGAGTTAGATCCTTCCGACGATTTAGAGTTCCAAGACTTCAACGAAGGCAAGTTACACTATTGATCATATTGTTCCTATTGTTTTAAAGTATTTATTTACTATTTACAATTTACTATTGCATGCATATGTTTATAAAAATATCTGAATATCCTGATTTCGTATATAGTTGTTCCAAACTCCTTGGTATGGCCAATTTGACTATCAAACCTGAATACCTTGACACCTTAGATAAAATTTGTCAAATGCTTAGTCTTGCTTAGATAATATTTAAAAATTTGGGAGATTTTAGTCAAATCTTTACAATGTAATTTAAATGTGTTCCTGTGGTATTGTTTTATCACGAAAGGATTTTACTCTAAATAAAATAAAATGGGTTTGGACATGGGCGAGATGGATGGATGGTGGGTGCAGGTTCATGCACGGGTCTAATCTGGTTAGGATTACGACCCAGGGTTTTAAATTGAAGTCGCCGAGCCGATTAAGGACCGGTCTTTGAGCGTATTTTGCACGCCTTCCGCACTCACCACATGTCCTGTATGGGCAGGATTTGGCTAAATAATCTGTAGTGTCTTAGTGTTATTTGTGCTATGTTGTATGTGTGGGCGTTGGTCAGACATTAGTCCCACCTGGCGCAAGAGGGGGCTTCCGGAGGATGGATAGTCCAAAGGTAGCGAAACCTTAGCGGGCATGAATACAAAGGGACAACGCTTTGTAACGCCTCATGATAATTGCTTAGTCACACGCCGAAGCGTGCATTGGCGACATTAAAAGCATTTTATCTCGTGTGGGTAAAGCCGCATAACCTCTGCAGAGTGTAAAACTATTCGAATAGCGCGCGTCATGATCATGGACATGCTAGCAAAGCCACTCTAAGTTAGAATTGTTTTTGGTTTATAAAATGTGTTCAATGATATTTTAGGATGGATAGTCCTATGAAAAAAAATTGGGTGGTTAGCCAAGTGTTAGGAGGATATCCTTCAATAATCAACTAGTGGAGGTCATCCAATATTCGTTGTCGATTTGTCACTATCTTTATTCGAATTATTAAAATTGGTCTTACAAAAGAATTAGTAATATAATCTGAAAATGTTTGTTTATGCAAAACAACCTTGCCATTACCTTTGTTTACCTTATGCATGCATTAAACTTTCTATATTGGGTGTGACTTGCGAGCACGGTAGTAGTGCTCACTCTTCTGAATAAATCTTATTCAGAGAAGACGTTTTCCCGACGGTGAGGATCTTGACAATAGGTCAAGTGCGTCCCGCACGATTGCCCGCAAGTCGTGTGGCCTACTATTTCTACTACTCTTCCGCTGTGTTATTTCTTTTCTTTTGGCCGCAGGCCCTTTTGTAATAAACTTTGAATTATTATCAATAAACTCGTGATATGATTGTGCTATCACTTTTTATTTAGCTGTGTACACTAGAAATCCTGGACTAGTGTATGAACACGAGAATTTGGGATCCTTCGCTCGGGTTCGACAAAAGTGGTATCGAGCCATATCGATCGAGGTCGGGCCCCACAAATGTCCTAAGGACTCATTTGCAAAAATTAAAAACTATTTTGAGTCTAACCAGAGTCATCTCTCAACCCTTCTCTTTAAAAACAGTTACTGACTTGTCTATTCCTCAAAATTTTAGATGGCCGAAGTACCGGATGCTATCTCTCACTGAATCATTGCTGGACACTGGGTGAACTTCTCGGGAAGTGATGCAAAGACTTGGACTACAAGAAGAGGCCAACGCTTCGTGGCTACCGGTACAAGTTGGGAGAACGACGTCTCTGGAGAGTGGAAGTACTAATCTACTCCGACCTGTCGCCAAACACCGTCTTCCATACCTTCCACGCCCCGATCCGACGCGACACCTTCGCTGATGGCATTCAGTGATGCGATGAGAGAAGCGGTCGTCGACTCGCCATACTTACGATCGCCACCTCAACGGCACCGGTTTCACTATTTCCGATGCATCTTCCAACCGACGGACTTGCGGTGTCTTCCGCACCACCGAGGAGGAAGATTCCCGAGTTGACGCACTGTGTGGACTCGACAAAGGCACCGGACTATGCCTATGGAAACGCCTTGGACGACTTGCGTACATCACTCGTGATAGTCTAGAGTATACCGAGGCGAGATCAAGGCGCACAAGAGGAGCTGGCTATTTACAAATCAAAGTCAAGGCAAGATCAAAGCAATTCCCGAATACACCCCATCCACCCCATAGATGTTTATTTTTTCTCATCCGTATTTTTAGCTACGTGACATGAGCTATCAACTACTCATGTGATAGCCATAATATATTAATAAAATAAATGAATAAAGAAACCATTTTGAAAAGGTGATTCTTTGTTTGTGTGCTTTTTCGTTCTTGGGCTATTTTAGATTTATCCCCATAGAATTCTCGCTATCTCTTCTAAATCATTGGAGGATTCCGCAGATGGTGACCACCAGAGAAACGGCAATGCCAAAGCAGAAGCGCTAACAGACAAGGAAACGATCAGTGGATCACCAGATAACCACGTTTCACACCGCCACCACCGCCGGCGTATGACTGATCGGCGCCAGATGATGGCGAATCGCACTCATTTGATCGACCTTCTGCCCAACCACCGCAATGTTCGAACACTCGTGCCGCTAGCAAAGAGCAGCCCGCCCACCTCCGCATAACCAAAGGCCGACTATGTCCGAAGTTTATGAGGATGCGCCCGCCGACATTCTCAAATAGTATCGAACCAATGGACGCCGACGATCGCTTCGCTATTGGAAAGAAATCGACATTAGTCGTTGTTCGACCGTGAGAGGTCCTGTTTGCCTCTCACCAACCGAATGGCCCCGCATCGTAATGGTGGGACAACCATCGCATCGCACACAATGATGCTCATCCATCACATGGGCCGACTTCGGCGAAGTTTCGTCATGCACATATCCCGCAGGATGATGACGCCAAGAAGAAGGAGTTCCACGCGCCCGGACAAGGCAAACCGCACGGTGAATGAGTACCTTCACCGCTTTAACTAACTTGCCCGCTACGCCCACCGACGAGCTGCAGATGAGGACAGACAGAAAGGTTCCCGGATGGATTGAATGACGATATCTCCGCCCAACTTATTTCTCAATTTCACCGACTTCCAGCTTGGTGGATAAAGCAATCGTGCAGAGGCTAAACACGCAGAATGGAGAACCGCAGCGAGGATGGTCGCCTGCAGGTTTAACGCAGGAGGTCCGCCAAACCTCGCATCACCACACCGCACCGCAGCAACGCGGGAAGTTTCAATCTTCCACGCCTCGTACTCCAAGACCGCCACAGCGCCCAACCTCCAACTTCCGTGGCACTTCATCAGAGGGCGTCAAAGCAGAAGTACTCTACCTCCTCGCCTTCTGAGTCACGTGCTTCCACCGCAACGAGACCGGCATTATGCCAATAAATGTCCAAAGAAGCAACAAGGTTTGGCACCAACAAGGCCAACCTCGTGGAGTTCAAGCTACCGGCAGCACCACCGACCAAAGAAACCAGCTTCACCAAGGGACGGGTGAACCATGTCACCACCGAGGAAGCTCAGCACACTGCATGTTGTTCTCGATGACGTTCTCGTTAATTCAGCATCAAAGATCTGCCCTATTTGATTCGGAGCTTCACACTCTTTGTGTCATATAAGTTTGTGGGAAAATATGGGTTACCTATATCCTCTTTAGCTACTCCCATGATAATTCATTCCCGGCTCGAAATGAGAACCAATTCTCTATGCCCTAATCTCACTCTCGAGATATCCTGAGTAACTTTTCTAGCAGATCGATAGTTTTACACTCCCAAGGTTTGGATGTAATACTTGGAATGGATCAAGCTAGCCAAAAATCACGGTCAAATAGATCGTGCCAATAGATCCATCACCTCACTAATGAACAAGGTGTGTCTGTTGAATTCAAACTCGAGACTCGAACCTGAGGAAGTTCCATACTTACTGATTGAAGGAAGTGAAACTTGAAGATATACCCGTGGCACGAGAGTATCCCGACGTCTTTCCGCATGATCTACCGGTATGCCACCGGATAGGGACATCATGTTCCTAATTGATCTAGTCCCCGACACCCGATCTCAAAGCGACTTATAGAATACCAAACAACGAAAGTTAGCGAGGTGAAGAAACAGATTGAAGAACTACGAAAAAGCGTACATTCGACCTGGTTCCTCACCATGGGGAGCCCCAGACTATTTGTCAAGAAGAAAGACAATAGCATGAGAATGTGCGTCGACATGATCACTCAACGAAGTAACAATCAAGAATAAATACCATTGCCCGTAATTGATGATTTGTTTGATCGCTTAAAGGAGCAAGTATTTTCTCAAAGATCGATCGAGATCCGTTATCACCAATTAAAGATCGACAGAAGATATTCAAAACCGCTTTCACTACCGTGATATGGACTATATGAGTTCACGTGAATGTCATTTGGATTGACCAACGCCCCGCCTATTTCATGAATATGATGAACAAGGTGTTCATGGAATTCTGGATAAATTCGTAGTCGCCTTTATTGACGACATTCTCATTTAATCGAAGAACGAAAGAACATGAAGAGCATCTCCTGATGATCCTAGACAAGCTCGTGAGCACCAACTCTATGCCAAATTCAGAAGAGTGAATTCGCTAAGACAAGTTGCATTCCTTGGACATATTGTATCCGCAGGAGGAATTGCGATGAGACCGCCAAGGTTGAAGCAAGAATGGACCGAAACAGCCCAAATCAGCCACCGAGGTGAGAAGTTTTCTCGGACCGGCAAAGCATTATCGCTTCGTTTATTGAGGGTTTCTAAACTTGCCAAACCCATGACTCAACTTCAAGAAAGAAAAGAAGTTTGAATGGTCAAGCTACCGTGAAGAAAGTTTCCAAGAATCAAAAGAGGCTAGTCTCAAAGACCGTGTTAATTTTACCGACATCCGCAAGGATTTTGAGATCTTTGTGACGCATCCCGCCAAGGCCTCGGATGTGTATTGATGCAGAAGGCAAAGTTGTAGCTTATGCATCCCGGCGCTTGAGGCCACAAAGGAATTACCCACTCATGATCCGAGTTAGCGGCATTGTGCACGCCCAAAATCGCGCATTATCTCATTGGTAACCGTGAGATTTTCACGCACCATAAATGTTTGAAGTACATATTCACGCAATCCGAGCTCAATCTCCACAAAGAAGATGGTTGGAACTAATAAAGGATTATGATCTCGAATTCATTATCATCCGGCAAGGCCAATGTGGTAGCCGATGCCTTGAGCGAAAAGCATATTGCAACACCATCATAGTGCAACAAAATCACCGAGTCAGATGAAGAGTCAAGCACCTCAACCTCGAGATTGTCAACCAAGGCCGTAAACGCTTTAGAAGTTCAACCAACTCTTCAGGATCGATTAGAACAAAACAGCTTGGAAGATGAAGATATCCAAGAAATCAAGAAAATATGAGAAGAGGCAAAGCCCTGTTTCTCAAGATGAGCAAGGGACAGTGTGGTTCGAGACCGCATCTGTGTGCCTAACCACAGGAGATAAAAGACTCACTCAAAGAAGCTCATGAGTCGCCATATCTCCATTCATCCCGCACCAAAATGTACCAGATCTAAAAGAAAGATATTGGTGGGTCGGCATGAAGCGTGAAATTGCTGATTTCATCGCTCGTTGTGACGTTTGTCAAAGAGTCAAGGCACAACACCAAAGACCCGCTGGTCTGTTGCAACCATTACCAATTCCCGAGTGGAAGTGGGAAGAAGTTGGTATGGATTTCATCACCGACTCCCAGACCCAATCGATATGACTCCATCTCGGTAGTAATTGACCGTTAACTAAAGTCGCCACTTTATTCTCGCCAAGACCACCTACCGAGAGCGATAAACTAGCGCACTGTACATGGCCGTGGATCGTCGCCACACGAGTACCCAAAAGATTGTGTCGCATCGAGGTTCCCAATTTACCTCTCGGTTTTCCAAAAGCCCGCATGAAGCCTTGGGAACTGACTCAATTTTAGCACGGCGTAGATCATCCCTGCATCGATGGTCGTATTGCAACGCACTAATCAAGTTCTCAAGATATGCTTCGAGCCTGTGCCTTAGAATTCGGAAAAGGTTGGGACAAGGATCTGCCATATGCAGAGTTCTCATACAATAATAGCTATCAAGCCAGTTTGCAGATGGCTCCATTTGAAGCTCAGATGGCAGAAATGCCAACCCGCTTCTCTCGGGATGAGGGAGAGCGCGGCTCCTTGGACCCGAGTTGATCAAAGAAGCCGAGAGTAAAGTGAAAACTATTCAGAGCGTGCAAAGCAAGCCCAATCCCGACAAAAGAGTTATGCCGATAACCGCCGTAGGGAATTAAGTTTTGAGGTAGGAGATGTTGTCTATCTCAGAGTAACCCCACTCAGAGGTGTTAAGAGATTCCGGACAAAAGGTAAACTCGCACCCAGGTATATTGGGCCATACAAGATCTTGGCAAAACGTGGACAAGTAGCTTATCGGCTAGAGCGCCGTAAGCCCACGCGGCCAGACATAACGTCTTTCACGTGTTGCAATTAAAGAAATGCCTACAAGAACCGGAAGACCATACCTTTCTGGAAAGCTTTGACCTTCAAGGAGATCTCACTTACGTGGAGCGACCGATTAAAATTATAGATGTCGCAGAACGTGTTACCGTATGCAATAATCGATCGCATAAGGTGCAAGTGGAGTCACCATCCGTAAAGCTAAGCCACATGGGAGAATGAAGAAGAACTCAAGGCCAACTACCCCGATCTTTTGTTAACTAAGTCCAATCTCTGGTCGAGATTCCCTTTAAGGGGGGTAGGTTTGTAACAGCCCAAATTTCAATTTCCAGTTGAAAATAAAGTTTAATTATTTTATTGGATTTTTGTGGAATTTTTAAAGCTTTTCCTTAACCAAATTAAAGCTAAAACAAAATTATGTGCAAAATCTATTATCAGATAATAGCTGGAAATATTTTTCTTAAATCCTAAATGCTCCAGAGAATTTCTGTGAATTTTCTCATAATTTTTGGAATTAATTTGCTATATTCTAAAGCCTAAATGAATTATCAGATTTAATTAACTCGTAAATCGAAGAAATCTCCAAAAAGATGTCCGGCCAAACTCAACCCACCACTTCCATTTTCATGCACGCCCCACTCCAACCGCGCCTCCTCCTCTCACCGACAAAGCAGGACCCACCGCCGCCTCTCTCTCTCCTACTCGCGCCGCCGGTGCACCACCGTTGGATCTAAATCCAACGGTCAGAATTCAATGAGGCATTCGGACGACTCGAACATCCCAACCACCGGTGACCGCCGATCTACATCCAACGCACTGCATCGGGCCACTTAATCGCTCACTCGCACGCCCACTCGCTCTATCGCGACCGTTGATTAAAATCCACGGCCGCGCCATTGTGAACTTACCGCTTCACCAATCTAATCGCAACCGCCCGAGTAAAATCGCACGCCCTCGTCATCGCTCTCGCTCGCCTTCTCCGCATGCCGCAATCAGAATCGCCGCCATTAAAGCCCACCACCGAGCCCAGCCCGCCCATTTCTCTTCCCACTACCTCGCCATCGCGCGCATTGAAGACCACTCATCACGCCGCCCCACTTCCGGCCGCTTTCCCTTCTCTCATGCCCACGATCGCGTAACACCATCATTACCGCCGCGCATGACCTTCGCGTCGCCGCTGCTTTCAACCACGCCTGCACTTCTATAAAAGAGCACCTCCTTACCTTAACACGCCCACCACCGGGTACCCTTCTCTTGCCCGTAGCGCTCTAATTCGAAGATCCCGCCGCTGGCGCCTCGGTTCTTCTCCGTCCGCCGCGCCGTGAGTTCTCCTCGCCCCGCCGCCGGCACCATCGCATCACCGCACCGCGCGGCCGCCGCCACCACTCACTTCTGAGGATCGCCGAACCCCTACTTGCCGACGACCGCGCGCCGCCAAACTCCGCCGCCGACGACCTTCCGGCCACGCTCGCGCCGTTTTGGTAACCAGTGTGTTCGCAATTGTCCCTCTTCAATTTGCGCGACATCCATTTAGCTCGCCGCGAGAACGCCGGCGAGAACACCCACCGAGCACCACCGCCCGCCTACGTGGGCGGCCACGTGTACGCCAACGTTGAGCCACATCGCCACCTCGGCGCCAAAAGTCGCGTGGTCGCCCGCGTGGTGCCACCTCACCACGCCCACCCTCCTCAAAGCCGAAAGTCCGTGGACTTGGTTCATGTGAGTCGTGTCTATGACACGTGGGGTCCACACGCCGAGAAAAATAAAATTAAAATCTGAAAATCAGCCACGACGTCACATTGCGCAATAAATAGAATTTCCTTTAGAAAAATAATTCGAGAATTTAATTAAATTCCATTTTATATTAAAGTTCTAAAATCCATATCTTTTGCATTTGAACTCCAATTGAGTGGTTCAAATTGCAAAATTTGTCTAAAATCATAATCTAGCTAACTAAAGCAAAATATTTCAATTTGGAGTTAGTTTGGTTTGAGTTTTTGAATTTATTTGAATTTGAGTTGAATTTGTCGTATTTTCACGTATAGACTTGACGACTCGGAGAGTTAGATCCTTCCGACGATTTAGAGTTCCAAGACTTCAACGAAGGCAAGTTACACTATTGATCATATTGTTCCTATTGTTTTAAAGTATTTATTTACTATTTACAATTTACTATTGCATGCATATGTTTATAAAAATATCCGAATATCCCGATTTAGATATAGTTGTTCCAAACTCCTTGGTATGGCCAATTTGACTATCAAACCTGAATACCTTGACACCTTAGATAAAATTTGTCAAATGCTTAGTCTTGCTTAGATAATATTTAAAAATTTGGGAGATTTTAGTCCAATCTTTACAATGTAATTTAAATGTGTTCCTGTGGTATTGTTTTATCACGAAAGGATTTTACTCTAAATAAAATAAAATGGGTTTGGACTTGGGCGAGATGGATGGATGGTGGGTGCAGGTTCATGCACGGTCTAATCTGTTAGAATTACGACCCGGGTTTTAAATTGAAGTCACCCAGCCGATTAAGGACCGGTCTTGAGCGTATTTTGCTACGCCTCACTGCACCACCACATGTCCTGTATGGGCGATTTAGCTAAATAATCTATAGTGTCTTAGTGTTATTTGTGCTATGTTGTATGTGTGGGCGTTGGTCGACATTAGTCCCACCGGCGCAAGAGGGGCTTCCGAGGATGGATAGTCCAAAGGTAGCGAAACCTTAGCGGCATGAATACAGAGGACACCGCTTTGTAACGCCTCATGATAATTGCTTAGTCACACGCCTTGAAGCGTGCATTGGCCGACATTAAAAGCATTTTATCTCGTGTGGGTAAAGCTGCATAACCTCTGCAGAGTGTAAAACTATTCGAATAGCGCGTCCATGGTCATGGACATGCTAGCAAAGCCACTCTAAGTTAGAATTGTTTTTGGTTTATAAAATGTGTTCAACAGATGTTTTAGGATGGATAGTCCTATGGTAAAATTGGGTGGTTAGCCAAGTGTTAGGAGGATATCCTTCAATAATCAACTAGTGGAGGTCATCCATTATTCTAATATTTAACTAGTAACACTTAACCTCCAAATGGTTCTAGCATTACTAATTAAACATTCTAAGCCTCGATGGGCATATGTTTCCCAACTGCAACATATGCACATCATCACAAAATTACACATCACTTCCATACAACATACAACGCTAAGTCAACAACGACATACATAAAGTAAAGTTATTATAAAAGAGAGCCGACCGCCAAATATAACAATAAACAAGAATGACAATGAAGCAAAAGTGCCATAAGATGGCTAGAACAAAAGTCGACCGGTTAGCCATACACCCACAAGGCAACCGACCAGGCCGCCAAGCTAGTCGCCCGCAAACTACCACAACACACGGCTCGCAAAGTGAGGCCCTCGTGCTCACCTCCTTCCTCTGCAACAAAACAATTAAGCATAGCATCCGAGTACAAAGATTGTCTTTGTACCCGCAAGATCGACGTGTGGAATAGCGGACCTATTCATAAACTACATGCAAGCTTATTTAGGTGGAGGTTGTATGTCTCATTTTGCATGAAGCCAACTTTATTTGCAATAATGTAATATATTTCAAAAGCAAGTTTGCAAATCTGTTTTGTTATCAAAGTAATGTAAGTAAAGATACATACAAGTAACCACTGAAGTGACTATCCCAATAGCCACCACAACATAGCACTAATCCCGATCTGCACCACCCATCAAGTTTTAATTTAAAAGGTTGTAGTCTAACTCTTGAAAGACCTCCCCAAGCGTGTCCATAACCTAGGACGAGGCTATTCGAATAGTTTTAACCCCGCAGGTGTACCAATGTACCCACACCTGCATCGCCTTTAAGCCAAAGCACACTTCCGTAGGTATGCGACACGGCTAAGTCCTACTGAGACGCTTTCCAATATTGTGTATTAACTACGAGCCGTATGGGTAGAAACACCATACGCTTACATTGCAAGCCGAAAGACAACAAATCCCATCCCGGTGAAGTCTTTCGACACTACAATGCTCCCAACACCATCCTCCTGCGACCTCCCGCGACCGAGCCAATACACGCCAAAGTACTAAGTCAAGAGAGGTCCCATACCTCTAGTGTGGTTAGCACGCTAAAATGCTTGGTTTAGTGTAACAAGATGTTCGGTCCTTGTTGACTTAGGCACCATTCCATCCACACCCGAGAATCACACCAACATACCATTGTGCCCAAGTCTAAATCATTTTGCTTTTAGTTTTAGTTTTCACAAGTAGACATGGCACAAGGTGGAAATTATAAATCATAATAAGTTTTGTGTGATCAAGGTTATCGACAAGTCGATAACCGCCCATTTCTACCGAAGCTAAGCATGGCTAAGCAATTAATTCAAGAACTACTAAGTGACAAGAGCCCATCCACGAACTCTAAATCACAGCAAGTAACCTAGGCTCATGGTAGTAGAGGATAATCATTTGCTAAGGAAATGCATCTACTAGGCCAACTATTAAAACAAAGTAGCAATGCATACATAGAATTTGTAATCAACATAAATACTTAAAATACTGGGATTAACATGATCAAACTGCTTGCCTTCTTGCTGCTCAATTGGTTGCGGAGGATCGTTCTCGGATTACCGCAAATGTCGAATCCTAAGCGAAAGTCAAAAAGAACCAAGAACAACCAATAAGACGAACCACAAATAAACAAAAGAGCAAGCAAAACTTAACCAAATGCGACGAAATTTACACATAAGGTAGAATACTGAATATACCTAGACATAGAAACTGAAAACCTAATTTGGATTTGTGGTGCAAAAGATTTTGCCTAAACATACAATTTCGCCATAATTAACACTGTAGCAAAAATATTTTCTAGAAAGATTTTGAAGCTGAAATTTTATGGTAGCTACCTACTGGTATTGAAATAACCCATATAAAATTTCAGGTCATTTGGAGTTAAAGTGATTTAGTTATGATTTTTTAAGATGCAAAATTGGCATAATGCACTTTCCAGAGCATAAATATGTTCAAAGCTAATTTTACAGTGAAGTATACCAACAGAGGGGTTCTCTAGAATTTATCATATATATTTTGCATTTACAGAGAATTACGGTGCATTTTATAAGTCTCCTAGAATTTTCTAAATCTTTGAAAATAGGTACTAAATCATTAACCAAGGTTTCATATAATCTTGGACCTACCATCATTTTTATATTAACATTGGGTTAATAACAAACTTATCAAGGTTGGAATCATTCATTTTGGACATACACAGAGCAAGATATGCATTTTCTAAAGTTTTATTCATTTTCTCGAATATTCAAAATGACAAATCAAGTTATTCCTAGTTATGCAATTTTCACACAGAACATGCTCAAATCCATTTTTATAATAAACTAAAGTGATAACATAATTTATTACAGTTGGAATTAACCAAAAGCAGGTTAAAATGAATTAGTTATGAGTTTCTAAAGTTTTTACATCATTTTCAGTTGTTAAACAATTACTACCAAATACGTAACAACCCTAATAACGAGAAAATGACGTGGACCATTCTCCACCCTTGATCGAAAATCCTACGGCTCACGCGCGGCGAGAACAAACGCACGCGCCGAAAGTCACTAGAAGCCCACCGCTGATCAAGATCCAACGGCTCACACGCAGTGTATGCAACCTGACGATGCGGTTGCCTCGGTGAACCACGACCGCAGATCTAAGGATGAACGGCCCGTAATCCATATCTAACCTGAAGGTCCGATTGCACTCATGATCTCAGCCGCAGATCACGAGATGGACGGTCCAGGATGATGAGGGGAACCGGATGGTCCGAATGCATACAAGATCTAGGCCGTTGATCAAGGGATCGACGGTGACTATCGATTGAAGTTCAAAGGATGCCGACACGTGGCACGCGCATGTCGGTGACTACGAGTCACGATCGCAACGATTTAACCCACGCAGACAGCAGCACCGGGCCCACAAGTCGTGACTACGTATGGTTAAGACCAAATTAATGATTCTAATGATTGACATTAAATGGACTCTAATGATCACGAGATTTGATTTTAATCCCACGCCCACAAGTCGCTGGCTCGCAATAATGATTAAGACACAATTAATAACTAATGATCACCATTAATGTGCCCTAAACAAATGATTTAAAACGGAGTGTTTGTGCGGCAAAACCGAGTGTCTTTGACGGCTAACGCGCGGCGACAACGGCATGGCGCGCGCCACCAAGCACCAAATGGAATCGCAATAGCACAACGAGTCTAACGGTAGTATTCTCGCCGGCGCGAGGATCGAACGCCGCTAGCCGGAAATGAAAACGGAGCTTTATCACAACATGAAAATAGCGAAAAGCTCATTGCGGTCCAAGGAAGCGGCCGAGCTTCTAAGGACTAATAAGAAGCTACCTTAGCGACTAGAAGCTTCAAAGATGGCCTGAGATGCTTGATCAAGGTGAAAGCTCACGGGACTTGAAGAAGAAGGTTCAAATTGACACTCGAGCCAAATGAGTGATACCAAAGTATCAAAATAGCTTCATTATGATCCACGAAGCTATAAGAGCAAAGATTTGGAAAATGGAGCACTCACCGAAATGAGGAAGAAGATGACCAATTTCGGCGAATTTGAACAAACCCCAAATTGGACAATTCCGAGAATCAAATCCAAAATTAAGTGAGGGGAAATGTTCAAGGAAGTAAATGAACAAGGTTAGGCAAAGAAACATGAAGGAGGACCACTGGAACACCAAGAACATCAATGGAGCTCCACGGTCAACAATGGCGATTTGCCATTTTTGAGGTATTAAGCTCCAATGCCGTGAGTGAAGCTTGGTGGTGGTCTAAAGAGATACTAGGAAGCAATGAGGGTGCTTATAAAGCCACTAAAGTGTTAGGTTTGCACCCTCCTCTCTCGGCGGCAAAACACAAAGCACCACGCACTCACGACAAGGAAAAGAGGTGAAGACGTGCATTAGGGCATGGCCTAGCTCAGTGTACCTCCCATACTCCTACACGTCGGCTAGGGTGGCTTTAGGGAGCAAGAAATGACCTCACCATGCCTTGCAATCGCTTTACGGCGGGAGGTTGAAGATGACCACGCAAAGCTCGGCGATTCACACTAGCTGGATGAAACGCGAACGGCCGAGATAGTGCCACGCCTACCGGTTTATAACACAACGGAAGATTGCAGCCTTCGATTAGAAATGGATGGCTCGAATAGCTCCACGCTGCAAACTCAAATTACAACGAAGTGTACGCGAGCGTTGGATCCTAATCCAACGGCTCAGATTCAAAACTGCAACCGGAGGGTCCGAAGGGTTCGGGAAATCTCAGCGGTTGGATTGCGATCTAACGGTTGACAATCAATCTTGCAACCGGAAGGTCCGAAACGATACGCGCGCGCGGGCCGTGCGATTTAGATCTAACGGTTGAGAATGCGCGCGCGTTTTAAAAGGGAGGCTCGGTGCAGTTAGTTGATTCGATCAAATCGATTGACTCGAGCCCGAGTCTGACTCGAACCCAAGTAACAGTAACCCAAGTTTGACTTTGAAAAAGAACAGAGACTTTGAAAGATTTATTTGAGGTAGCAAAATAACTCCAAAAATTATGAAAATTTTACAGGAGCTTGCTAACTCAGATATTAACCTTGTGTAAAATTTTCAGAGGTTTTTATGCTGTGAATAAATTTCCAAAAATTCTACAAGGCTCTGTTTTAATATTTGACTGAGAGTCAAACAGGTTTGACTGCCTCTAAAAATATTCAAACAATTTCTAAAAATTGTGAAATTTTTCAGAGGGGTCACTTACCATCACAGAGACTTAGGAAAAATATTTTCAGAGGATGATCATAAGATTTGACAAGATTGTTTTTGGAATAGCAAGATTTGGATCAACAAGACTTGTGACAATGTATTTCCACACTTCCTTGTACAAGAATTTCTTGGCACCACAGGAAATACATGATGTAAGAAAAAGTTTTAATTTCTACTGATTTTCTTACATTTGAAACACAAGCCCAAAATTTGGGATGTTACACATATGTCCATCGAGGCTTAGAATGTTTAATTAGTAACGCTAGAACCAATTGGAGGTTAAGTGTTACTAGTTAAATATTCCGGGTACTCACAAAGTTGGTATCAGAGCCATACTGACCGTAGAAACCCCTAGCTTGGTCGCCTCTAGGATATTTTGAAAACTTACTTTCAAATAGTTTATGAAAACTTAAGTAAGTTCTCTAATTTTGCTCCTTGCCTATCTTAGCTTGCTCATCTCACCTTACCCTCACTTAAGTTTGAAAAAGTTGTTCCTCTCTTCCTTTCAAAAATTAGCCTCTATCGATTAACTTGGTTTTGGGAGAACCATGAGAGCTTGGAGAAAGAAATTTGGACAGCTAGCTAGTGGTGAGTAATTAAGGTAGGAAATGAGAGGTAAATACAACTAAAACTCGTGGGAATAAAAGGGTAAGAAGTGATATGAAATTAGCTAAATGCCTATACTCTATTAGGTGGTTATACCTTGATTTTTGGACTATTTTGAGCTGGAAGTTAATGCGGAATTTTGGGCCTTCTTAAACGATTGCTCGCTCTTCCATACTGGGTTGGTCGTTTGGAAAGTTGACTCGGTGACTTGTGGTCTCATGTTCTTTGTGGCTATTCTTTGGTCATTTTGACTAAGTTTGGATTTGTGCTCTTGGGTCTTGAACCGTATCTAACTTGTCTTAGTAAATCAGATGGTGGTGGGACACGAGCGCCGGAATCACCGGGAGTAGTCCCGATGAGGAGCTTCCTCCTCCAACCATGGCGAAGTCCTCATGCGGTCGAACGCAATCGTTCGAGGACCGCAGTCTTTGGAGGTCATCGCCAGAACACCTCCACTCCCTCCGTGCCTCGATCCAGGGGTGGACACTGTGCTCGTGGGGGCTTGCGAGTTCCTCCGCACGCAGCCTCCTACCTTCTCCCGGTCCGAGGATCCCTTGGGCGCAGACGATCGCTGCGTGCGCTGAGCGGAAGCTCAACGCTGCTCGCCGAGCGGAGGCGCACCGCTCGCATCCCATCACCGGAGGGTGCGGCACTCTCATGGTGGGAGAATTTCCTCGCCATGCAGCCCGCGGACACGTGGTCTCGTGGAGGAGTTCCGATCGGCTTTCCGTCGGGCCCATGTCCCCGCCGCTGATGAAGTCAAGAAGAAGGAGTTCCTTGCGCCAAACAGGGCGCAAATTGTCACCGAGTACCTCCATGACTTCAACCATTTGGCGAGGTACGCCCCGCCGAGGTGGCCACCGATGAGGACAAGCGAGAAGTTCATGGAGGGTTTGTCGAGGAGCTTGGGACAAGCTCTCTATTGTGGACTTCCTCGACTTCCGCACCTTGGTGGACAAGGCCATCATCGCGAGCACAAGGCGAGCGTCGGCGAGTCCCGCAAGCGCAAGTGGGAGGCTCGGCGTGCCGCACAGCCGCCTCGTTAGCCCCCGAAGTTGGGCCTGCACCGGTGGCCCGCTCTGGCTTCACCACCGCCGAGGCCTTCAAAGACCACTCCACGCCCTCCGCAGGTCGTGACTCGATCCACGCACTGCGACCAGCCAGCAGGTGTTCCCGCAACCTCGCGCCGACGTCCACCGCTTCATCGCCACAACAAGGGCCACTACGCGAGTAGTTGTCCTAAGAAGACTAGAGCGCCCTCGCCCTAATGGAGGACGCGGCAAGGGAGTGGTCACCCACCACCGTAAGACCGGGCTTGGGGCGGCCGAGTCAACCACATCTCGTGAGGAGGCACGAGGCGCCCGACGTGGTGTTGGGTACGCCCTTGTTAATTTGCGCCCCGCTACGCTTTATTTGACTCAGGCTTCGCATTCTTTTATTTCGAGGTCTTTTCTCGTCGATTGTGGACTTCACCGTGTTCCTTTGGGGATTCCATCTCTTGATTCGCTCTCCGGTTCGGAAATGAGAGCCGACCAAGTATGCCGGGATGTTCCTATCCACATCGAAGGAGTGGGATTCTTGGCGAATCTTATCCTACTCGACTCGGCGCTTGGATGTGATTCTTGGCATGGATTGGTTGTCCCAACACTTGGGGCAAATCGATTGTGCCAGAAGATTGTCTACCTCACCACCTTCAGTGAACAGGTTGGGTTTCGCCAGATTCGCGAGAGCCCCATCTTTATGTCCTTGATGCAAAGCCGGCCTTGGAGATTCACGACGCCCCCACGGTGTGTGATTTCATGGATGTCTTTCCCGAAGATTTGCCAGTGATGCCTCTGCTCGAGATCCGAGTTTGTGATCGAGTTCTTTGCCTGCATCGCCCTATTTCTAAGAGGTCAGACGCATGCCTCCTAATGAGTTGGAGGAGTCAAGAAGCAACCGGGTGAGCTGCAAGAGAAGGGTTTTATCCGTCCTAGCTCATCTCCTTGGGGTTGTCCAGCTATCTTTGTGAAGAAGAAGGACAAGACCTTGCGCATGTGTGTTGATTACCGTCCGCTTAATGAGGTGATCGTGAAGAACAAGTATCCTTTGCCGTATTGATGATCTCTTCGATCAGTTGACCGGAGCATGAGTCTTCTCCAAAATTGACTTGAGATTGGGCTATCATCAAGTCAGGATCAGGGCCGAGGATATTCCTAAGACGGCTTTTGCTACTCGTTATGGCCTTTACGAGTACACCGTCATGTCTTTTGGTTTGACTAATGCTCCTGCTTTATTCATGAATCTTATGAACTCGGTATTCATGGAGTATTTGGATAGGTTCGTGGTGGTATTCATCGATGATATCCTTATCTACTCCAAGAGTGAAGAAGAGCATGCTGAGCATCTTAAGCTTGTGTTGGGCAAGTGCGTGAACACCGCTTATATGCCAAATTCAAAGCAAGTGCGAGTTCGTTGAAGGAAGTGGCATTTTTAGGCCATGTCCTTTCGGCAGAGGTGTGGTCAGGATCCTAGCAAGGTCGTTGATGTGCTATCTTGGGGTCACCAAGTCACCACCGATGTGCGGAGTTTTCTTGGTTTGGTGGCTACTATCGCGCTTTATCGAAATTTCTCCAAGATTGCGGCTTATGACCGAACTACTCAAGAAAGACAAGAAGTTTGAGTGGTCCGCTGCTTGTGACGTGAGTTTTCGGGAACTCAAGACGCGGTTGACCTCACCCAGTGCTTGTTCTCCCGATATTCACAAGAGTTTTGATATCTATTGTGATGCTTCTCGTCGTGGTCTTGGTTGTGTTCTTATGCAGGGAGGGCAAGGTTGTGGCCTATGCATCGCGGCGCTTGAGGCCTCATGAACTCAACTATCCTACTCATGACTTGGAGTTAGCCAGCGTGGTCCATGCACTCAAGATTTGGCGGCATTACCTGATTGGCAACCGCAGAGGTGTATTCCACCACAAGAGTTTAAAGTACTTGTTCACCCAACAGATCCGAACCTCGGGCAAAGAAGATGGTTGGAATTGATCAAGGATTATGACATGGGTATTCAGCACCATCCGGCAAGGCCAATGTCGCTGCGGATGCACTCGATCGGAAGGTGTATTGCAACATGTTGATGCTCCAAGAGCAAAGAGCCTTCCTCATTTCGTAATTCCAATACTCAATTTGGGTTTGATCGAGCACGGTTCCTTGCTACCTTGGTTGTGCAACCAACCTTGGTGGACTAAATCAAGGCGACACGCAGAATGCCGGTGTGAGCGATCAGCGTAACATCAAGGATGGGATGGCGGTGCTTTTCAGAGGACGAGCACGGCGTTGTGTGGTTTGGGCGGCGTCTTGTGGTTCCTAAGGTCATGGAATTGCGAATATGATTCTCCGCGAAGCCCATGACTCTCCTTTGTCCATTCACCCCGGCTACCAAGATGTATCAGATCTTCGTTAGAGATTCGTGGACCCGAATGAAGCGCGAGATTGCGTGTTCGTTCTCGAGTGCGACGTGTCGCCGTCGTGTGAAGGCCGAGCATCGCGTCCCAAAGAGGTCTTCTTCACCTTTGCCGCGCTAGAGTGGAAGTGGGATTCCATTGGCATGGACTTCATCACCGGATTGCCCCGCCGTCAAAGGGAATGATGCTATTTGGGTCGTGATCGACGTGTTGACTAAAGTGGCACATTTCCTTCCCGCCAAGACTCGCCGTGTGGGGCCTTTGGCCGAGCTTTATGTCTCGAGGATTGTGAGTCTTCACGGTGTCAAGGCGATTATTTCGATCGTGATGCGCTTTTCACCTCGCGGTTTTGGCATAGTCCGCAAGAGGCTATGGGGACCCGCCTTCACTTCAAGATGACCTTTCATCCTCGGTCGATGGTCGACGGAGCGAGTCAACCAAGTGTTGGAAGATATGCTTCGTGCTTGTGTTCTTTCCTATGGGAAGAAGTGGAGAAATGCCTACCATTTGCCGAGTTCTCCTAACAACAGCCTTTCATGCCGCCTTGGCATGGCGCCATTTGAGGCTTTGTATGGGAGGAGATGCGTAACCCGTTGAACTGGTCGAGATCGTGAGCGGCGCTTTTCGGTCCGCATTCGATCAATGAGGCCGAAAGTCGTTCGCTTGATCCGCGAGCATCTGCGCACGCCCACCCCGCATAAAAGAGCTATGCGGATCGCCGCCGCCGTGAGTTGAGCTTTGAGCCCAACGACTTTGTGTATCTCAAAGTCTCACCCTTGAAGGGCCATCGCGTTTTGGCATCAAGGGCAAGTTGGCTCCTAGATATGTTGGGCCTTACCGTATCATCGAGAGAGTTGGAGCGATTGCATACGATTGGAGCTACCAACCGCACTTGAGGGTGTGCATGATGTGTTCCATGTTTCACACCAAGAAGTGCCTCCGTGTCCCAATCGAGGAAACTCCGTTGGAGGTTCTCGATGTGCAGGAGAATTTGACCTCCGCGAGCATCCTGCTCGCATTCTTGAGGAATCGAGCGAGAACAAGGAACCGTGTCATCAAGTTCCTTAAGGTTGATGGTCAAACCATTCGAAGATGAGGCGACTTGGGAGCGAGAAGATCGCCGTCGCAGATTTTCCTTCTTTCTTCTCCGAGTAAACGGAATCTGGTCGAGATTCTTGTAAGGGGGAGAGTTGTAACATCCCAATTTTAAGCTTGTGTTTCAAATGTAAGAAAATGAGGAAATTAAAACTTTTCTTACATCCTGTACTTCCTATTGTACCAAGCAAGTATTGTACAAGAAGCTATGGAAATACTGAAGTCACAAGTCTTTGATCCAACTCTTGAACTCTCAAAAACAATCTTGTCAAACCTTGACCAGTGCCTTGTTGAATTTTTGGAGGAAAATCCACAGCCCCAAAGCCTCTGAAAATTTTATGCTAGGTCCTCGCTTGAGCTAGCAAGCTCCTGTAAAATTTCATAATTTTTGGAGTCGGTTTGTTGCCTCAAACAATCCTCCAAGGAGCAGCTCCTTCCAAAACCGAAAAACTAAATCTGTTGAGTCGGACTCGGGCTCGGACCGAGCCCAACTCAACCGACTTGGTTGGACCATGTCGCCACGCCGCACCAGCTCGATCTCGCGCGCTCGTTCTAGCCGCTGGATTTCCATCCACCGCCACGACCTCTCCACCGACCGAGGAGCTCTTGAGCGCCTCGCCGAGGTGGTCCAAGCCGCGGATGTCCATCGTGTGGCTCACGACCTCCCACGGCTCCTAGGACCTCCCAGACCTCCTCGCCGCGCAAGACCTCCCCACTCGGAGGATATGGGACGCCCGGACCTCCCCTGGCTCTGCTTCTCTTCCTCACGACCTCCGAGGTCCGGTCATCATGGCTTTCCCGCACCCATGCGTGTGTCGAGACAGAGCGATTTGGGAGCAAAGTGGCTGTCACTTTTGGTCCTTCCCAACGTCTCTTTCGCCATGCATTAAATGTGTCAGAGCCTAGCCCTAGGAGTCTTCCCTACCTACCGCTCTTGTCAAATCTAGCAAGTCATGGCAGGGGCATGGACTTTGTTCACAAGTGGGCCTGCCCATACCCTTGTCCGACCTCCCGGCTTTATCTAGCTCAAAGCCCTCCTCAATCTCATTTTCCCACTCTTGGTTGTCTTGCTTGAGCTCCTCGCCGTGAGTGTGAGCCCCTAACTCGAGCACCCAAGAACACCACCACCTCCCCGCTCCATTGCCGACCTTGAAGCTCCTTGAAGACCTCCGGCCCAAAGGTTCTTCATTACCTTTTGGCTGTCACTTTGCTCTCTTGGTCACTCAAGTCCCCTAACTTGTGTTGTTTAACCTCTACAGAGGTGGACGATTCGGGAACTTGCTTTCGGAGTTGTCTTGGTCGCCTTCCCAACTCCCAAGCACCACCGTCACCGAGCACCCTTCCGGCGCCGACCTCTCCTCCGTCTTCCTCTGGACCTTCCCTACACTCGGGTGAGTCCATTTTAGTCCCTTAGGGCTTAGGGTCTAGCTAGCTCACTCGTGGCGCTCGGCTTTGTCATTTTCGGTTTTGCCGAACACTTGTCCTCCGTCACTCTCCGGCTCGCGGCGCTCAAGGTCGCCACCGCCGTCGAGTGTCTCCGTTCGTCCATTGCGCTATTGTGAGCATGGTCGTGCTCTTGGTTTCGCCGGCGTGGCCTCGTCGCCGCGGTGAGCTCGTTTAGGTGCTCGGGCGTTTTGCCGTGTCGCACTTTGGACAGATCGTGATGCAATGATTGGCATTGATGTTGTCCGAGGTCGCCATTAATGCGATCTTGCGGCATAACACGCGTGCCTTCTAAGCCCCGACCTCCTGTGTATTCGTAGCCGCCTAAGACCTCCCACGCTTAGATCTCGGACCTTTAGATCCTCCCCATGAAAACCCGTAGTGTAAGACCTCCCCTCGCTTAATCTCGGCCGTTAGGACCACCTCTGCTAGACCTCAGTGTGTAGGTGGGTTTCGCGTAAATTTCTAAGTCCTAGGACCTCTTTGGGTCGATCTTAACAGCAAGGACCTCCCGTGATTAGATCTCGACCTTTAGATCTTTCCGTAAAGCCCTTATCGCACTAGGACCTCCCCGGTTAAATCCTAGCCGCTTAGGACCTCTTGGAACTCCATCCGAGCCACTAGGACCACTCCTGCAAAAATGACCTCCTCGAGGTCATTTTTGTAAAACCACCTTCAAGACCTCCCTGGGTCCTCTTTGTGAAAATCTCCTCGAGGTCCTCTTTGCAAAAAGAGCACCCCTGCCTTTGTTAGAAAACCTCAGACCTCCCCAACCTCGATCTTAGCCGTCGCAACCTCCCCGGGTTAGATCTCAGCGTTAGATCTCTTGTTGTAAAACCTTTAGCGCTCGGACCTCCCTCCGCGTTGTTCTCGGACCGCTCAAGACCTCCTAGGTCTAATCAACCGCCCGATCTCCTCCGTTAAAACGCTATCGCTTAGGACCTCCAGAGAAGATCTTGGTCATCCAAGACCTCCTCGTGTCAATCCCACCGATCAAGACCTCCCTCCGAGATCTTGACCGCCTAGGACCTCCTCCTTTGGATCGGTGGCGTTAGGACCTCCTCCTGCGGTCTAAACCGTTAGATTTAGATCTAACGGGTTAGACCTCCTTCGTGGATTTAGCCGTAGGACCTCTCTCTCGGAGATCTAGACCGCTGGGACCTCCTCTCGTGAGAATCGACCGTCCCGACCTCTTTCCTTGGATTTAAAGCCTTAGGATCTCCCTAGTGCTCGGGACCGCTAGATCTCGATCCGACGGTCCACGACCTCGCTAAGCGCGTGGACCTCCTTGCGCGCGGCCCGCACGCTACCGTCGTGATCGTTGGATCGATCTCAACGATCCGCACTCCCGGCAAGGGAGGAGGTCTTGTGCGCCTGTGCTTCGAGGCTCGTGAGTCGTCGGACCTTGATCTAACGGCCCACGACCTCTCCTTGCCTTCCATTCGCTTGGACCTCCCGAGAGCTCAAAGTTTCCTAAGTCTTTTGTTGCTTCAAATTTCAAAAGTGCATAACTTTGTCATTTTAACTCCTTTTGAATGATTCCATTCTGTAGCTTTGTTATAGTATAAACTTTAATCTGAGAATGAAATTAGGCCTCGTGTTGTAGCAGAAAATGATTTTAATAGCATGATCTTGTTTAATGAAAATGAGGTCTAGAAATTCATGAAAATTTGTAAACCACATAACTTCCTCTCTCAGAGTTGCAAAGTGGGCAAACTCAACCTGGTAAATTTGGCCTATAGACATGCTTTAAATTGATCTAGGCTTTGTCTTTATTCATGTTCCCGAGAAATGATATATGCTAGTTGTAGAACTTAGAAAAATCATAACTAAATCATCTTAACTCCAAATGACCTAAAATTTTATATGGGTTACCACTATACCAGTAGGTAGCTACCATAAAATTTCAGCTTCAAAATCTTTCTAGAAAATATTTTTGCTACAGTGCTAATTATGGTAGAAAATGAGTTTTAAGTAATATCTTTTGCGCCACAAATCCAAATTAGGTTTTTCCAGTTTCTATGTCTTGGTATATTTGTATTCTACCTTATGTATAAATTTCGTTGTATTTGGATAATTTTTGCTTGCTCTTTGTTTATGTGTTGCTAGTCTTATTGGTTGTTCTTGGTTCTTTTTGCCTTTTCGCTAGGGTTCGACATTTGCGGTAACCCCGAGAGCGACCCTCCGCAACAAATTGAGCAACAAAGAAGAAGGCAAGCAGTTTGATCATGTTAATCCCAAAGATCTTAAGTATTTATGTTGATTACAAATTCTATGTATGCATTGCTACTTTGTTTTAATAGTTGGCCTAGTAGATGCATTTCCTTAGCAAATGATTATCCTCTACTACCATGGGCCTAGGTTACTTGTCGTGATTTAGAGTTCATGGATGGGCTCGCCACTTAGTAGTTTACTGAATTAATTGCTTAGCCATGCTTAGTTTCGGTAGAAATGGGCGTTATCGACTTGTCGATAACCTTGATCACACAAAACTTATTATGATTTATTATTTCCACCTTGTGCCATGTCTACTTATGAAAACTAAAACTAAAAACAAAATGATTTAGACTTGGGCACAATGGTAAGATGGTGTGATTGTGGGGTGTGATCGAA
Source organism: Ampelocalamus luodianensis (assembly GCA_036346255.1). Taxonomy (NCBI): domain Eukaryota; kingdom Viridiplantae; phylum Streptophyta; class Magnoliopsida; order Poales; family Poaceae; genus Ampelocalamus; species Ampelocalamus luodianensis. The sequence goes on along the minus strand of JAYEVH010000139.1, from coordinate 126,451 downwards.
TGGTGCCCGGTCAACAAGGACCGAACATCTTGTTACACTAAACCAAGCATTTTAGCGCATAACCACATTAGAGGGTATGGGACCTCTCTTGACTTAGTACTTTGGCGTGTATTGGCTCAGAGTCGCAGGGAGTCGCAGGAGGATGGTGTTGGGAGCATTGTAGTGTCCGAAAGACTTCACCCGTGATGGGATTTGTTGTCTTCGGCTTGCAATGTAAGCGTATGGTGTTTCTACCCATACGAGCGACTGTAGTTAATACACAAGATTGGAAATGTCTCGAGGACTTAGCCGTGCAAAGATACCTTCTAAGTGTGCGTGTGGCTTAAAGGCGGTCTCAAGTGTGGGTACATTGGTACACCCCGCAGGTTAAAACTATTCGAATAGCCTCGTCCTAGGTTATGGACACGCTGGCAAGGTCTTTCAAGAGTTAGACTACAACCTTTTTAATTAAAACTTGATGGGTGGTACGAATCGGGATTCGTATATGTTGTGGTGACTATTGGGTTAGTCACTTCAGTGGTTACTTGTATGTATCTTTACTTATGTTACTTTGATAACAAAATAAATTTGCAAACTTGCTTTTAAAAGGTACTACATTATTGCAAATAAAGTTGGCTTCATGCAAAATGAGACATATGACCTCCACCTAAATAAGCTTGCATGTAGTTTATGAATAGGTATGCTATTCCACACGTCGAGTCTTGCGGGTACAAAGACAATCTTTGTACTCGGTTGCTATGCTTAATTGTTTTGTTGCAGAGGAGGAAGGTGAGCCTCAAGGGCCTCACTTTATGAATGTGTTGTGGTAGCTATGGGCGACTAGCTTGCGGCCGATCGGTTGCCTTGTGGGTGTGTGGCTAACTGGTCGACTTTTGTTCTAGCCATCTTATGGCGCTTTGCTTCATTTGTCATTCTTGTATATTGTTCTATTTGGCCGGTCGGCTCTCTTTTGTAATAACTTTACTTTATGTATGTCGTTGTTGAACTTAGTGATGTATGTGTATGGAATTGATGTGTATTTGTGATGATGTACATATGCTGCAATTGGGAAGCATATGTCCATCGAGGCTTAGAATGTTTAATTAGTAACGCTAGAACCAATTGGAGGTTAAGTGTTACTAGTTAAATATTCCGGGTCCTCACATAACTAGTCAAGTATCCCATTATGAGATGCTACATAAAATTCTAATTAAGTTTGGGCTTTAATAAAATTCAGCTACTAATACCCCTAAGCAACATGCCAACATATTGGAAGGTTAACCATAACAGTATGCTATCACTACAAGGCCTTACCACACCAGTGAAAGTAGGAAAAATAAGTACAGAGACAACCACTAGTTCCAATAACAACTTCTTAGATCACTCATGCCAACAAGGGTTTTAAAATCTAGAATCACTAACTAACATAATCCCTTACCAAACACTACTTCTTAAGCAATTTATCAAGTCTAACAGGACCTAAATAGCATAAGCATGAAACCAATTTTCGCCATCGACAACGAAAAACGACAACAGGGAACAAACAGAGAACTAGAACTAAAATGCTTTCAAACCTCCAACACCCAATTTTGATTATGCAATGAAAGTGAACTAATGAACAATCATAAACATGATAAGCAGCTGACTACAAAGCTTCAGAGAGGTGGGCCCCATCAGCCACAACAGCAACAGGGAGCACAAGGAAGAACAGAGAGGCTCTGGACCTGGATTCGACACCGGTGAAGGAGTGGCGGCGCGGGCTGTGCGACGGGCAAAATGGGTTGCCAGAGGACCACTGAAGCTGATGGTGGTCGCGGGTTGGCCGGAGAAGCACTGAGGCGGCGCGCGGCGGCCGCGGCGGCCGGCGTGGAGGTGATAAGGTGCGCCGCACGAGAGGCGCAACAAGAATTAGCGCGCATGGGCATCGCGAGTTACCAGAACTCACCGAATGACGCGAGCTCAAGAGGTTGCCGGAGATGGCCCGGCGACGAGCAGCCAGCGCGATCAAGGGTCACCGAGGAGGAGCAACCTGAGCAAAAATAGAGGAAAAGAGAGATGGAGGTAGCTGAGTGAGTGCACTAGATGGTGCTAAGCGCGAGCAATTGCTCTAGGAACTAACTCAACGGAGAAGAGGACGAAGGTCCCAACTTTCGTAGAAGAAGAGGACACCAAAATTCAACGGCCCCTGCGAATAAAACTTCAAATTAGTTGAGGAAGACATGATAGGAGTCCGGAACACGATCTGACGCGAAAAGGAGAAGATGAGCTTCACTGGTTGTGGTGTTGACACGGTGGTGGCGGCACGGTCGTGCACTAGAGCTCGAGCTCAACTATGAATTGAGCTCAGAAGGAGCAATGGTTGATAGGGGATTGCTTAATGGTGTCTAAAGAAGGAAGAGGGAGCTTTGGGTGAGCTTAAGTAGGGAAGAGGGCGGAGGAAAATGAGCGGCGACGCTTTCGGCACCGTGGAGCTCAAGAACGGTGCCGACAAACTGGCGAACGAAAAAGTGGATGATTGACGCTGCTCAGGGCATGGTCTCTCAGCGGAAGATGCGGCCGAGGAAATGCGCGCGAGAAAATCGGAAAGCGGTGACGAGACAGCGGAGCTGAGGTGGCGTTCATGCGCGCCACCGCCGGCACTCAGCTCTACGGCGCAAGGTAGGTGACGACGACATGTGGGGCCCGGACCGCGGCGGCAGCAAGCAAGCGGTGCGGACCGAAGACCGCACGTGCGATTAGGTGGTTTGACTCGATCGTGAATGTCGTCGCACCGTTGGATCCGAGATGGACGGTCGAGATTGATGTATGCATTCGGACAGTCGGTTGCATGCGCCGACGTGGATCGCTCGATTTGCATCGGACGGTCACGATCGATTGGTCTCGCGCGGTGCAGCTAGCTGACGCGACCGAGTCAATTGGCGCGGTCGATTTGAGTCGGGCTCGGGTTCGAGCCCGACAAATGATGTTTTCGATTTTTGATTTTAAAAGCTGAGAGAGTTTAGGGAATTTTTAGAGATAGATCCCGAGCTCCAAAAATTCCGAAATTTTTATGGTAGCTCCTTGAGACAGAGAAAAACATTGCATAAATTTTCCAGAACTTTTTATGCACTGAAAAGTTCTGCAGAAAATTCACAAACATGCTGACCTAGGATTTGACCAGATTTTCAACTAGTTTGACTTGGCCATTTGAAATAGCAAATAAAATCTAAAAATTGTGAAATAATTCAGGAAGGTAGATAGGATGATCAAGATGACAGGAAAATATTCCTAAGGGATGATCACAAGTTTGAAGGCTAAGAATGTGCTGACAACAATTTCCATTCACAAGAATTTAATTCTAGAAAATGGAAATTGCTAGGGAAAAATGTAGAAACTTTCAAATGATTTGAAGAGACAACAAAAGTTTTTATTTCTCCTCAAAATTTTACATTTGAAATACAAACCCTAAGTTAGGGCTGTTACATAGGAGGTCCAGGGGAGGTCGGGAGCATAGGATGGAGATCCAACGGCCAGCACAGACGCAAGACGAGATCGGCCGAGGAGGTCTCTGAGTGGCTCAACCGAGCCCGACAGCATCGAGCCTCGACTCGGTCCGAGTCGACTCAGATCTAGGGTTCCAACCTAAACCTCAATAGGAGCTGACCTTTGGAGACTTAAATAGAGTAGCAATTCAACTTCAAAAATCATGAGATTTTTGCGAAGCTTGTTGGATGAGCTATTTACCTTGAATAAAATTTGGAGAGGCTTTGGCGCTGTGGATTTTCCTCCACAAATCTTAACAAGGTCCTGGTCCAAGGTTTGACCAGAAATTGAATAGGTTTGACTGACCTCCAAAAATATTCAAACAATTTCTAAAAATTGTAAAATTTTCCAGAGGGGTCACATACCATCGCAAGAATTTAGGAAAAAAAATATTTCAGGAGATTATCACAAGATGGAACAAGAATGTTTCAAGGATCAAGATTTGGATCAAAGACTTGTGACTATGTATTTCCATAACTCTTGTACAATAATTGTTTAGTACATACAGAAATACATGATGTAAGAAAAAGTTTTAATTTCTACTCATTTTCTTACATTCAAACACAAGCCCAAAATTGGGATGTTACAACTCTCCCCTTACAAGAATCTCGACCGAGATTCCGTTTACTCGGAGAAGAAAGAAGGAAAATCTGCACGGGCGATCTTCTCGCTCCCAAGTTGCCTCATCCTCAGAATGGTTTGACCACTGAACCTTAAGGAACTTGATGACCCGGTTCCTTGTTCTCTGTTCAGATTCCTCAAGAATGCGAACAGGATGCTCGCGGTAGGTCAAATTCTCCTGCACATCGAGAACCTCCAACGGAGTTACCTCAGTCGGGACGCGGAGGCACTTCTTCAGGTGTGACACATGGAACACATCATGCACACCCTCAAGTGTAGCTGGCAGCTCCAACTTGTATGCCACAGCCCCAACTCTCTCGATGATGCGATAAGGCCCAACATAGCGAGGAGCCAACTTGCCCTGGACGCCAAAACGCTGATGGCCCTTCAAGGGTGAGACTTTGAGATACACAAAGTCATTGGGCTCAAAGCTCAACTCACGGCGACGGCGATCTGCATAGCTCTTCTGCCTGGACTGGGCCGTGCGCAGATGCTCGCGGATCAACTGAACCTGACTTTCGGCCTCATTGATCGAATCTAGGCCGAAAAACTGCCCGCTCACCAGTTTCTGACCAGTTTAATGGGGTTCTGCATCTCCTCCCATACAAGGCCTCAAACGGTGTCATGCCAAGACTGACCTGATAGCTGTTGTTGTAGGAGAACTCAGCAAACGGCAGACACTTCTCCCACTTCTTCCCATAGGAAAGAGCACAAGCACGGAGCATATCTTCCAACACTTGGTTGACTCGCTCCGTCTGGCCATCGATCCCGAGGATGGTAAGTGAATCAAAGTAAGACGGGTGCCCATAGCCTCTTGCAATTTATGCCAGAAATGAGAGGTGAAAACAGAACCACGATTTGATACAATCGTTCGTGGCACACCATGCAAGCTCACAATGCAGGATATATACAAGTCTGCCAACTGACTCACATCAATCTTCGCCCGCACTGGAAGAAAATGGGCCACCTTCGTCAACCGATCAATGATGACCCACAAGGCATCCTTCCCAGAAGAAGTACAGGGCAACCCGGTGATGAAGTCCATGCCAACAGAATCCCACTTCCACTCTGGCACTGACAAAGGCTGAAGAAGGCCTGTTGGACGCTGATGCTCGGCCTTCACACGACAGCACACGTCGCACTCGGCAACGAACTTAGCAATCTCACGCTTCATACGGGTCCACCAGAATCTCTGACGAAGGTCCTGATACATCTTGGTAGCCCTAGGATGGATAGACAAAGGGGAATCATGGGCTTCACGGAGAATCAAATCCCGCAATTCCATGACCTTAGGAACCACAAGACGCTGCCCAAACCATACAACTCCGTGCTCATCCTCTGAAAAGCACTTGGCTGCCCCATCCTTGATATTTTGCTTGATTTGACTCACACCAACATCTGTCTGCTGTGCGGCCTTGATCTGATCCACCAAGGTTGGCTGCACAACCAAGGTAGCAAGAGAACCGTGCTCGATCAAACCCAAACTGAGGCGCTGAAATTCTGAAATAAGGGTAGGCTGCTGCTCTTGCAGCATCAACATGTTGCAATACACCTTTCGACTAAGCGCATCTGCAACAACATTGGCCTTGCCCGGGTGATACTGAATACCCATATCATAGTCCTTGATCAATTCCAACCATCTCCTTTGCCTGAGGTTCAGATCTGGCTGAGTGAACAAGTACTTCAAGCTCTTGTGGTCAGAATACACCTCACAACGGTTACCAATCAAATAATGCCGCCAAATCTTGAGTGCATGAACCACAGCAGCTAACTCCAAGTCGTGAGTAGGATAGTTGAGTTCCTGAGGCCTCAACTGCCGCGATGCATAGGCCACTACCTTGCCCTCCTGCATAAGAACACAACCAAGACCCTGACGAGAAGCATCACAATAGATATCAAAGCTCTTGTGAATATGAGGGAGAACAAGCACTGGGGCTAAGGTCAACCGCTTCTTGAGTTCCTGAAAACTCACATCACAAGCAGTGGACCACTCAAATTTCTTGTCTCTCTTGAGCAGTTCAGTCATAGGCTTCACAATCTTGGAGAAATTCTCGACAAAGCGGCGATAGTAGCCAGCCAAACCAAGAAAACTCCGCACATCAGTGACGGTGGAGGTCGCCGGAGGTGAAGAAGACGAAGCTCCCGGCCACGAACAGCAGGCTCCCACTCTGTCAACCTCTGTGAAGGTTTCAACAAAGCAAATTAGGAGATTTGGAGGTGACCAAGAGAACAAATGACACCAACAAGCTGCAGATTGAACCACTAGAGCACGGAGGTCGCCAAGAGCTCCAAAGTTCAAAGAATGGAGGCAAAGAGCTTTGGTGTTTTGAGCACAAGAGGAGGGAAGAACTAGAAGTGCAAGAGAGATTCAAAAGAAGCTTTTGGGAGAAGCTAGGTTCCTCTTATAGCCATTTGCAAAAGGAACCCTGCCACTCATGCAAGACCGATCTATGGCACCCTCAAAATGATGGGAGTAGGCTGTCAGAGAGACTTTTGAGCAAAAAGAGGCTGCCAAACATTTAATGTTGGCAGCACATAGCCGTTTGTCAGCCCTAGAGTTGACAAGGCACTACTCTCTACTGCCATGCACAAAATTTGATAATGACAAGCCCCACCAGTCAGTGAGAGAACTAGGGAGGACCTGATCAACTATCTTTTGAGAGAAGGAAAGGAGAACAACTTTTAAAACTCAAATTAGAGCAAGATGAGATAGAAAGCTAAGATAGGTAAGGAGTAAAATCTGAGAACTTACTTAAGCTTTCATAAATCATTTGATACTTTGAAATTAAGTTTTTCAAAATATCCTAAAGACGATCAAGCTTGGGTTACTACGGTTGAATGGCTCGATACCAACTTTGTGAGGACCCGGTTTATTTGGCTTGTAATGCTTAACCATCCATTGGTCCTAGCATCACAAATCGATAAACTAAGCCTCGAGATATGTATACTTCCTGCAGTGCAGTATACACACCCTGTTACAAAATCATGCATCAATTCCATTCATTCACATAGAATCGAACAAGCAACGAGCTGAAAGACATACGTAATATAAAGAGTTATTACAAAAGAGAGGCCGACCGGCCAAAAGACATACAACTAGGTAAGTACACAGCGGAAGCAAAAGTGCCATAAGATGGCGATAAACAAAAGCCAATCAGTGTGCCTTTACCCACAAGGCAACCAACCTGGACCGCCAAGCTAGTCGTCCCGAACCCGCACATCTCGCAAAAGTAAGGCCCTTGGGGCTCACCTTCTTCCTCTGCAACAAAACAATTAAGCATAGCATCTGAGTACAAAAATTGTTTTTGCACTCGCAAGACTGACGTGTGAGCTAACAGAACTATAATTAGCTACATGCAAGCTTTATTTTAAGTGGATGAGGCTCTGGACTTATTTTCAGCATAAAGCAAGTTTTATTTGCAATAATGGTAGTACATTTAAAAGAAAGTTTGCAATTAATTCTTATTGTTCAAATAAGAGAGAACAAATATAACGATAGGTAGATGACAACATCCTGGAAGTGACTAACCCAATAGCCACCACAACAATAGCATGAAGTACCCCTTCATACCACCCATGTCAAGTTTTAAGTTTTTAAAAGGTGCCATAAGATGGCTAGAACAAAAGTCGACCGGTTAGCCACACAACCCACAAGGCAACCGACCGGGCCGCCAAGCTAGTCGCCCCGCAAGCTACCACAACAAAGCTCACAAAAGTGAGGCCCTTCAAGCTCACCTTCTTCCTCTGCAACAAATACATTTAAGCAAGATAACTGAGTACACAACGGTACTCGCAATACTAACGTGTGGAATAGCAGACCTATTAAATAGGTTACTGTTCATAAATAATTTTCTAGAGGTTTGCTGGACTTGAAAATTTTATGATAGGTTTCTACTGACATTTTAAGGCTAACACAAGTGGTTTCATCTTAATTGGAGTTAAAATAATTTAGTTATGATTTTTCTAAGTTATAAATCTAAGGCATGTTTAATTTCGGGATTAAAGACTACGGTAAAACCTATACTATGCTAAAGTACTTTAACAGATGCAATTATAGAACTTTAGTTTGTTAAATTTGGAACTACAGAGAAAAAGATATGCATTTTTGAAGTTTAAAACAATTAATAAGTGCAAATAAAAGCTCTAGAACTAAATCAAAACCAACGAAATCGGGAGGTCGTGGGCCGTTGATCAAAGATCGCACGACTCACGAGCTCAGATGCCAAAACCCACACGAGCACCTGGGCGCAAAGACCTCATCGCGCCTAGGGGAGGTCTTAGCCGTTAGATCCAGACTTGATGGCCCAGATCCAACAGGAGGTCCTTAAGGTGGAGGTCTAAGAGAGGAGGTCTGGACGGCTAGATCTGAAGGAGGGAGGTCTCTGACGGCTAAGATCTACTGAGGAGGTCTTAACTGCCAACGACTCCACCGATGGATTTAGATCCGATGGCCCACGATCAAGATCGCATCCGGAGTGGTCCGAATGTTCTCCCGATCTGAGCTGTAGATCTAGAGATGAACGACAAAGAGAGAAACTAAGCGATAGAGTTGTAAATAGACTGAGGAGGTCTCGCCCGTTAGATCAAGATCTAACGGTCCAGAGCTGACGGGGAGGTCCTAGACGGTCACAATATCCAAGGGGAGGTCGTGAACGGCTAAGATAAAAGCGAGGGAGGTCGGGACGGCTAGGATCTCACCGAGGAGGTCATGGATGGCCCTGATCTTCGCGGGGAGGTCCTATGAGAGAGGTGTTTAACAGAGAGAGGTCTGGACGGTTCAGATCTCCGCGAGGAGGTCCTGAACGGTCCAGATCTGAGCGGAGGGAGGTCTTGCGGCCTTCTTCACAAAGGACCAGAGGTGGTCTTATACAACTAAGATTTAACAGGGGTGGTCCTGGACGGCTAGGATCACCACCAAGGGGAGGTCCAGAGACTAAGGATTTTTCGGAAAAGATCCTAAGGCCCAAATCTAATCTTGGAGAGGTCGTGAACGGCTAAGATTAGCCCGAGGAGGTCCTAGAGTGGTTTTAATGGTGCAGGACCTCCGGACAACGATAAAAGGTGGCGGCTAAGAGAAATTAAAAGCATCTAATGATTGACAATAAATGAATCCAACAGGAGCACTTAAAGACTTCCAGACTTTAATTCTAAACCCATGGCCCACATGTCAGTGACTCCACGGCACAGATTAGGACACCATTAACGCACCAAATGATAAGTAATGATTTTAGCATTAAAGTTGTCCAAGAACATGACAAAACAGAGGTTTTGATGACAAAACCAGCGGGTTCCACGACTTGCCGGCGCGACGTGGACCTCGTCGGCGAAACCAAGAACACGGATGAGTCCCTAATAGGAGGAGAACCTAAAGATGCCAATAGCTAGGGCTAGCGCACCCTACCGGCGGCTAGCCGAGATAACCGCCGAGACCAAATGCGGCCAAAACGAAACCGAAGAGGTCTAAGAGGATCGGGTTTTGGGCCAAGGACTCACCAAGGATTGAAGGAGAATCGGGAGTGGTCGCAGGAGCTCCGGTGACGGTGGAGGTCGTCGGAGGTGAAGAAGACGGCTCTGTGCCACGAACAGCAGCTCCCACTCACAACCTCGTGAAGGTTTAAACAAAGCAAATTAGGGAGATTTGGAGGTGACCAAGAGAACAAATGACAGCCAACAAGCTGCAGATATTGAACCACCGAGCTCGGAGGTCGCGGAGAGCTCCAAAGTTCAACAATGGAGGCAAAGAGCTTTGGTGTTTTGAGCACAAGAGGAGGAAGAACTAGAAGTGCAAGAGAGATTCAAAAGAAGCTTTTGGGAGAAGCTAGGTTCCTCCTATAGCCATTTGCAAAAGGAACCCGCCACTCATGCATGACCGATCTAGGCACCCTCAAAATGATGGGAGTAGGTTGTCGAGAGACTTTTGAGCAAAAGGGCTGCCAAACATTTAATGTTGGCGACACATAGCCGCTTGTCGACCCTAGAGTTGACAAGGCACTTTGCTCTCTTGCCATGCACAAATTTGATAATGACAAGCCCCACCACGGTGAGAGAACTAGGAGGACCTCGATCAAAGAATTCAACGGCTAAATCAGCGCTGAGCTCCACTAGGGAGGTCGTGAGCTGTTGGATTGAAATCTAAGGGCTCACATTTAGAACTATGTGTTAGAGGTCCTAACACTTAGGGGAGGTCCGAGCCACAGATTTCAAGATGGACGGCCCACGATCACCCAAGTGCTAGGGTGGTCGTGGAGGGCTGAGGAGGTCCTAGGGGAGGTCCTCGAGGGTCACCTTTGCAAATAGAACCTGAGGAGGTCGTGCGGGTGGGAGGATTTTGATCGTCGGATTGAAATCCAACGGTCCAGACCACACGTGGCCAATTGCCTGAGCCCGACACGGCTAAGCGGCTCGGTGCGACCGAGACCTGGAAGTCTGAGTCTAAGTCTGACTCGGACCAGGGCTTAAGGTTTATTTTGAACTGAGATCTTGAAGGGACTTTTAGAGATAGCAAACTAGCTCCAAGTTTTACGAAATTTTGACAGTAGCTTGCTAACCTAGAGATGGAACTTGTGCACAGCTTCAGAGGTTTTATGCTAAGCATTTTCTCCAAAAATCATACGATGTGCTAGGCTAGGGTTTGACTACAAGTCAAACAAGTTTGACTGCCCTTAAAACTATTCAAACAATTTCCAAAAATTATAAAATATTTCAGAGGGGCCACAAACCATCCCAATAACTTAGGAAAAATATTTCCAGGAGATGATCAAAACATTCGACAAGATTATTTTTGAAGGATCAAGATTTGGATCAAAAGACTTGTGACTTTGTATTTCCATACTCTTGTACAATAATTGTTTAGTACACACAGGAAATACATGATGTAAGAAAAAGTTTTAAATTCTACTCATTTTCTTACATTTGAAACACAAGTACAGAATTTGGGATGTTACAAAACCTCCCCCCCCCCCTTACAAAAATCTCGTCCCGAGATTTGTCTCACTCGGAAGAAAGAGGGGTAGTCCAGACGGAGACGATCTTCTCGCTCCCAAGTAGCTTCATCCTCGAATGATTCGACCACTAAACCTTAAGGAACTTGATGGTCTTATTCCTTGTTCTTCGTTCAGCTTCTTCAAGGATGTGAACAGGATGCTCATGATAGGTCAAATCCTCCGACATCAAGAGTTTCCAACGGAGCTTGCGGTTGGAACACGGAGGCACTTCTTTAGCCGGGACACATGGAACACATCATGTACCCCGCCAAATGCAGCGAGTAACTCCAGCTTGTAGGCGACAGCTCCCTTCTTTTCGATGACACGGTATGGACCGACATATCGAGGAGCTAACTTGCCTCTGACACCGAAACGTTGATGGCCCTTCAAAGGGGAGACCTTGAGATAAACAAAGTCATTGGGCTCAAAACTCAACTCGCGACAACGGTGATCTCCATAGCTCTTTTGCCTGGATTGAGCCGTGTGCAAACGATCACGAACAAGCTGAACTTGACTCTCGGCTTCATTGATCGAGTCCAGGCCAAAGGAAGGTCTCTCGCCGGTCTCAGACCAATACAACGGGGTTCTACACTTTCTCCCGTATAAGGCCTCGAATGGTGCCATGCCGAGACTGGCTTGGAAGCTGTTGTTGTAAGAAAACTCGGCGAATGGCAAGCACTTCTCCCAATGCTTCCCATAGGAAAGGACACAAGCCCGAAGCATGTCCTCCAAAACTTGGTTAACCCTTTCGGTCTGACCATCGGTTTGGGGGTGATACGCTGAGCTGAAAGAAAGGCGAGTTCCCATAGCTTCTTGCAAGATATGCCAGAACTGAGAAGTGAAGATGGAACCATGATCAGAAATGATCGTCTTCGGCACCCCATGCAAGCTCACGATCCTGGCGATATAGAGCTCAGCTAGGTGACCGGTACGAATCTTGGTCTTGACTGGGAGGAGGTGTGCCACTTTAGTCAACCGATCAATGACAACTCAAATAGCATCATTGCCCCTCGGTGACCTCGGTAGGCCGGTGATAAAATCCATCCCGACCGAATCCCACTTCCACACGGGAACAGGCAAGGGTTGAAGCAGTCCTGCCGGTCGCTGATGTTTGGCCTTGACCCGACGGCACACATCGCACTCGGCAATGAACTTGGCGACTTCCCTCTTCATTCGGGTCCACCAAAATCTCTGGCGAAGATCATGATACATCTTCGTGGCCCCGGGATGAATGGATAACGGGGAATCGTGGGCTTCGCGGAGGATCAACTCCCGCAACTCCATGTCCTTTGGAACTACAAGGCGTTGCCCGAACCACACAACACTAAGCTCATCTTCCGAGAAACACTTGGCTGTTCCGTTCTTGACATTTTCCTTGATGCGGTTCACTCCAACATCCGACTGTTGAGCGGACTTGATCCGATCCACCAAGATTGGCTGTACAACCAAGGCAGCGAGGGAACCATGCTCAACCAAACCCAAGTTGAGACGCTGAAACTCCTCCAGAAGGGTGGGCTGGGGCTCTTGGAGCAATAATGCATTGCAATGCGCTTTGCGACTAAGCGCATCCGCAACGACATTGGCCTTGCCCGGATGGTAGTGAATATCCATGTCATAGTCCTTAATCAACTCCAACCATCTCGTTTGGAGCCATTCGGGGACAAGGAAATTTGGGTTAGCAACCAAAACCTTAAACCTAGAAGTTGATGAAAGTGAAAAGCTAACGATTAGGGGAATGAGGTATGACCCTAAACGCAAGCCAAAATAACAAGCATATAAACTTTAAATGCTTCCAAAGAGGCTTCAAAACAGCAAGGGGAACACCAAACCAAATCTCAACTTCTCGATGCCATTAACCCGTATTAAATGATCGAGCAATGGGTTGAGAAGATAAAATTTCAGCACACTACCTCAAGTCTAACACTACTCAAGAGCAAGGTTAAGGCGGCAAAAATAGGGTAAGATACTTAGCTAACTAGTATCAGATCCTACCCTTTTATTCCCGCAAGTTTTAGTTGATTAACCTCTCATTTTCTACCCTATTTAGGACCTTTGAGCTTGCTGTCTGGAAATTGACGCTCGCTGTCCAGATTTTGCATCCATGCTTCTAAGCCGAAATCTTCAACTTCCGAAGCTTCAAAACCTTGTAGAGGGCAGCTAACACTTCAATTTGCCAAACTCAATGGTTCCCAAAACACAATTAACGATACAACTATCTTTTGAGAGAAGGAAAGGAGAACAACTTTTAAAACTCAAATTAGAGCAAGATGAGATAGAAAGCTAAGATAGGTAAGGAGTAAAATCTGAGAACTTACTTAAGCTTTCATAAATCATTTGATACTTTGAAATTAAGTTTTTCAAAATATCCTAAAGACGATCAAGCTTGGGTTACTACGGTCGGAATGGCTCTGATACCAACTTTGTGAGGACCCCGGTTTATTTGGCTTGTAATGCTTAACCATCCATTGGTCCTAGCATCACAAATCAGATAAACCAAGCCTCGAATATGTATACTTCCTGACTGCGAGATACACACCCGTTACAAAATCATGCATCAATTCCATTCATTCACATAGAATCGAACAAGCAACGAGCTGAAAGACATACGTAATATAAAGAGTTATTACAAAAGAGAGGCCGACCGGCCAAAAGACATACAACTAGGTAAGTACACAGCGGAAGCAAAAGTGCCATAAGATGGCGATAAACAAAAGCCAATCAGTGTGCCTTTACCCACAAGGCAACCAACCGGACCGCCAAGCTAGTCGTCCCAGAACCCGCACATCTCGCAAAAGTAAGGCCCTTGGGGCTCACCTTCTTCCTCTGCAACAAAACAATTAAGCATAGCATCTGAGTACAAAAATTGTTTTTGCACTCGCAAGACTGACGTGTGAGCTAACAGAACTATAATTAGCTACATGCAAGCTTTATTTTAAGTGGATGAGGCTCTGGACTTATTTTCAGCATAAAGCAAGTTTTATTTGCAATAATGGTAGTACATTTAAAAGAAAGTTTGCAATTAATTCTTATTGTTCAAATAAGAGAGAACAAATATAACGATAGGTAGATGACAACATCCTGGAAGTGACTAACCCAATAGCCACCACAACAATAGCATGAAGTACCCCTTCATACCACCCATGTCAAGTTTTAAGTTTTTAAAAGGTGCCATAAGATGGCTAGAACAAAAGTCGACCGGTTAGCCACACAATCCACAAGGCAACCGACCGGGCCGCCAAGCTAGTCGCCCCGCAAGCTACCACAACAAAGCTCACAAAAGTGAGGCCCTTCAAGCTCACCTTCTTCCTCTACAACAAATATATTTAAGCAAGATAACTGAGTACACAACGGTACTCGCAAGACTGACGTGTGGAACAGCAGACCTATTCATATGCTACATGCAGGCTTATTTAGGTGGAGGTTATATGTCTCATTTGCACAAAGCCCACTTTATTTGCAATAATGTAATACATTTAGAAGCAAGTTTTAAATCTGTTTTGATGTTGAATATAACAGCGAATTAATAATAAATACAAGTAACCACCTGAAAGTGACTATCCCAATAGCCACCACAACATAGCACGAATCCCCGATTCGTACCACCCATCAAGTTTTAACTAAAAGGTTGTAGTCTAACTCTTGAAAGACCTTGCTGCGTGTCCATAACCTAGGGCGAGGCTATTCGAATAGTTTTAACCTGCGCAGGTGTACCAATGTACCCACACTTGCATCGCCTTTAAGCCACAAAGCACACTTAGAAGGTGTGCTTGACAGCTAAATCCTACGAGACGTTTCCAATCTTGTGCATTAACTACGAGCCGCTCGTATGGATAGAAACCCATACGCTTACATTGCAAGCCGAAAGACAACTAGCCATCACGGGGGAAGCCTTTCGGACACTACAATGCTCCTAGCACCATCCCTCCTACGACTCCTTGCGACCCGAAGCCAATACACGCCAAAGTACTAAGTCAAGAGAGGTCCCATACCCTCTAGTGTGGTTAGCACGCTAAAATGCTTGATTTAGTGTAACAAGATGTTCGGTCCTTTTTGACCCGGGCACCATTCCAGTCACACCCAAAATCACACCATCTCCATTGTGCCCAAGTCTAAATTATTTTGTTTTCAATTTTAGTTTTCATAAGTAGACATGGCACAAGGCTGAAATCATAGATCATAATAAGTTTTATGTGATCAAGGTTATCGACAAGTCGATAACCGCCCATTTCTACGGGAAGCTAAGCATGGCTAAGCAATTAATTCGCAAACTACTAAGTGACAAGAACTCATCCACGAGCTCTAAATCACAGCAATAACCTAGGCTCATGGTAGTAAAGGATAATCATTTGCCTAAGGAGATGCATCTACTAGGTCAACTAACGACAATAGTTAAACACAAACTAGCAATGCATACATAGAATTTGTAAACAACATAAATACTTGAAAATACAGGGATTAACATGATCAAACTACTTGCCTTGCTGGGATTGGTCTTGCTGCAGAGGGGAGTGCTCAGGTTCAACAAATTCTTCGGAACCTAACGCGAAAAGGCGATAAAAACCGATAAGAACGAAGAACACCAAAAGGAACCCAACAGCAAAGAACATCCAAATCCCATGAAATTTCTACAGCAGCTAGAGATTGATTTTAGACAATTTTAGAAACAAGAATCACTTCATTTGGACTTAGCATGAAAAAGTTATGGCTAAACTAAGTTCTCTCAACCTTAAAAATCCTAATTAAATTAATTACGGTTATTGTTCATGGCAAAAATTTCTAGAATGATCTGGGACTTGAAATTTTTATCGTAGGTAGATATGATTATCTTAATAACAGCAAAACTGAGTTTGCACAATTTGGAGTTGAATTGAATTAATTATGATTTTTCTAAGTTCTAAAACTAGTAGATCACTAATTTCAGTGGCAAGGATCACATGAAGACCTATTCTACATTACAAGACATTCCTAGTGGGTTTTAACAAAACTTAGTTTGCTCATTCGAATAACAGAGAATAAGTTATGCATTTTACAAATTTTCAATGAATTTCTAAACAACCTTTTTCACTAAACAAGATCATGCAGTTAAAGTCATTTTCTACTATATAACAGTGCCTAAATTCATTCTCAAATTAAAGTTCATACTCTAACAGAGCTACAACAACTGGAATCATTCAAAAGAAGCTAAAATGACAAAGTTATGCACTTTTGAAATTTGAAACATTAAAAGACTTAGAAAATGTGAGCTCTCGGGAGGTCCAAATGAACTGAAGGAAAAAGGAGAGGTCGTGGGCCGTCGATCCTTCATCGCACGGCCACGGACCTCGAAGCACAGCGCACAAAAGACCTCCTCCAAGATCGGGAGGTGCGGACCGTTGAGATCTGATCCAACGGCCACGACCAGTGCATGCACAGCGCACGCAAAGGAGGTCCTCGCGCCTAACAGAGGTCGTGACCGTCAGATCAAGATCTGGCGGTCCCGAGCACTAGGGGAGGTCCTAAGGTTAAACCTACGGAGGGAGGTCTGGACGGCCAAGATCTCACGGAGGAGGTCTTCGACGGTCTAGATCTAGCGAGGGAGGTCCAGCCCGTTAGATCTAAATCTAACGGTTGAGACCTGAGGAGGAGGTCCTAAAGCTACGGATCTAAAGGATGAGGTCCTAGACGGTCAAGATCTCCCAGGGGAGGTCTTGATCGGCTGGGATTTACACGAGGAGGTCTTGGATGGCCAAGATCTACTCGGGGAGGTCCTATGCGATAGGGTTTTAACGGGAGGAGATCTGGACGGCTCAGATTAGACCTAGGGAGGTCCTGAACGGTCCAGATCGACGCGGAGGGAGGTCCTGAGACTAAGGACTAAACAAAGGAGATCTAACGCTCAGATCTAAATCCAGGGAGGTCGTGAACGGCTAGGATTGAGCCTAAGAGGTCTGGCGGGGTTGTCTTTGTAAAAGACCAGGTGGCTTTTACAAAGAGGACCCGAGGTGGTCTTTGCAAAATGACCAAGGAGGTCTTTTGCGCACGGGAAAAGATCTAAACGGCTAGGATTTAACCGAGGTGGTCTTGGACGGCCACGATGAACCCGAGGAGGTCCAAGGACTTAGCGGCACGCGCGCTATGCCGACCAAACAGCATTAAAGAGCAACCTCGGACAACATTAATGCTAATCATAAGACCACGATTCCTGTCCGAGTACGACACGGCAAAACACGAGTTCGGTCATAAGCTCACCTCCGGCGATGGGGACGTCGCCGGCGCCGACCAAGGGCACCAATACACTCACAATAACGTCGCGGACCTACCAGGGACACTCTCGACGGCGGTGACGGCCTTGAACGCCGGCGAGCCGGAGATAGGCTAGGAGTGCAAGTTTTCGGTAAAACCGAAAAGAACGAACACTGAGCGCTACAAGCTAACTACTTAGACCTAGAGCTCTTAGGGACTAAAATGAACTCACCCGAGTGTAGGGAAAGTCGGAGGAAATCGGAGGACCCGGTGGAGCACTCGCGGAGCCGAGGAAGAAGGTGATCCCAACCACGAAAAGCAGCTCCCAAACTTGTCCACCTCTGCAATGTGAACCAAGCTAAGTTAGAGCAAGCCCTAGGTGATCAAGATGACAACGAAGAAGGCAAGAATGTTGATGGGACCACTGGAGCTCGGAGGCCTTCAATGAGCTCCAAAGCCAACAATGGTGGCAGAGAGGTGGTGTTCTTGGGTGCTTGAGTTTGAGGACCACTCACATTGAGGAGCTCAAGCACAACAGAGAACGGAGAAAGAAAAGGAGGAGGAGGCCTCAGGCTATACATAACCTGCAAGCTTGGCAATGGTGTGGGCAAAAGTCTACTGTGAACAAAGTCCATGCCCTGCCATGGACCTGCTAGATTGGACAAGGCAGAAAGGATGGCTACTTTAGGGAAAAGCTTTTGACACAATTAATGCGCGGCAGAAAGAGACGTTGGGAAGGACCAAAAGGTGACAGCCCACTGCTCCCAACTGCTCTGACCCTGACACACGCATGGGTGCGTGAAAAATCATGACGACCAGACCTCTAGGAGGTCGTGAGGAAGAAGAACAGAGCCAAGGGGAGGTCCTGGACGATCCCGATTGGCATGGGGTGGTCCTGAACGTCCCAGATCACCCAAGGTGGGGAGGTCTTAAGCGGATGAGGAGGTCCTGACCGCCGGATTGAAATCCAAGGGCCCAACACCCGCGCGCGAGATCGAGCCGAGGAGGTCTAGTCGGTGGTCCGACCGAGTCCAAAGGTGGGTCGACTCGAGTCCGAGTCGGACTCGCACTGAGTTTGTGTTTTAAAATAACCTGAGGTTTGGGAATTTAATTGAGGTAGCAGACTAACTCCAAAAATTTTGAAATTTTTACAGGAGCTTGCTAGCTGAGGTATTGACCTTGCATAAATTTTGCAGAGGTTTTTGTGCTATAATTTTTCCTCCAAAAATTCCACAATGTGCTGGCCCACAGTTTGACCAGAATTTGAGTAGGTTTGACTGACCTCCAAAAGTAGTCAAACAATTTCTAAAAATTGTGAAATTTTTCAGAGGGGTCACATACCATCCCAAGAACTCAGGAAAAATATTTCCAGGAGATGATCAAGAGGTTTGACAAAGATTGTTTTTGAAAGCTCAAGATTTGGGTCAAAAGACTTGTGACTTTGTATTTCCATAACTTCTTGTACAATAATTGTTCAGTACAAACAGGAAATACGAGATGTAAGAAAAAGTTTTAATTTCTACTCATTTTCTTACATTTGAAACACAAACCCAAAATTGGGATGTTACAATATCGTGATCACTCCTTTGGGACCTGGCATCTTAAGACATTGATACCCATAATGAGTAGCAATCAAGAATTTTGCCAAAGTAGGTCATCCGAGTATGGCATTGTATGCCGTATCGAGGTCGACCACATTAAAGGAGACCTTCTCTGTCCTGAAATTGCTTAGCGAGTCAAACGTTAAAGGAAGAGAAACTTGGCCAATTGGTTTGGCCGAAGACCCCGGTACGATTCCATGAAATGAATATCGTACCGGCCTTACCTTTGTCCTGGGGACCTACATCTCGTCCAGGGTACTCGTAAACAGTATGTTTAGCGAGCTTCCAACATCAACTAAAACTCGATTGACTCGACAATTGTTGATGGTGGGTTCGATCTGTCGAAATCGACCGCCTAGTCGAGGATCGGGCAATCACCTTTCTCAAAAGTAATGGTGACTTCACCACTTCGATAATTTATTGACAAGAGGAGTCGAGTGTGTTTACCTCACGTTCAACACTTTTCACCGTCTCCGTGATCGTATGTCAAGATCCCCATAGATGTGATCAATGGTGTGTTGTGGATCCTGGAACGGCATCTCCTCATCATCCGACTCCTTCTATCCACTTGTTTGGCCTACCTGTTCAAGAGTAGGAAGTGGCCTGCGAGTAATAGTCTTGAGTTTAGTAGAAAAACTCGGCGATTCTGAAGATCATGCCCTTCTTTTTTATGAAAGGACACCACATGGGTTTGTCGTTTCTCCGATCTTGGCGCTTACCTTTGCCTCGATCGGGATTTTGCTTGGGGTTGCGTGGCTCCTTATCGCTTACGGCCAGGACCTCCTTAGAACCGGCAACTGGAGATTTGTGTCTCTTTGCCTTGTTCTTAGATTTTCTAGCCTTTTTATCCTTTTTCTTACCACTTTTCGCCTGCCTCCTGAGGGATGTTGTCTTCACAATCGATAGTATTGCTCCACTCGACTGCTTCAGCAGCAGTCGCATATCTATCGGCCATCTCAAAGAGTTCGGCAATGGTGGCAGGTGGATGTAAAGCGATATCCTCTGTTATCCTTCTGCTACGGACTCCCTGCTTGAAAGCCACGATCACGGATGAGTCGAAACTTCGAATAAATTTGAACTGATCAAGGCGCTGATGAATTGGCATAGCGTTTCATGGTCGTTACGCCTTATCCAAAGGCGAGTCATCCTCCTTTCCAGGGCGATTGTAAGTGCCCTGGAAATTTGCCAGCAAAAGATCACAGAGGTGTTGCCACGAGTAGCTCGATTCGAATGGCTAGTTAAAAAGCCATGATCGTGTCGTGCCGATCCTTCGAGCACAGTTGGAAGGTAATTCGCCATAACATGCTCTCCTCCTGTAGCTCGGATAGCTGTAGTATAAATCTAGAGGAACTCGATGGGATTCTGAGTTCCATCGAATTTCTCCATATTCGCCGGTCGGAAACGAAGCGGCCAGCGAACTGCTTGAAGGTCGGGTGAAAATGCCCGACACCCCGAGATAACCTCTTGCCTCCTTCTTTGCAGAAAAGAAGGGTTAATGTCACCGAGTGATCGTACTCGTCGATACCCAGCCACAGGAGGGCTGGACCTATGATAGGTCTCAGCTTTACGAGGGAAATACTCCTCGTACTCCGCTTGCCGCCGTGCATCCCGTCGCCGAAGTGGTGAAAGATCCCCTCTCCTGGGGGCTTGTTGCGTCTTCCTCAGGTCAAGAGAACGACGTGAGTGAAGGTCATGCCGCCTTCCGTGCGACGAGTTATCTGAACGACTGGCAGAAGATGGAGTCGTACTATTACGACTTCCTGGTTGTGGTCGACGAAGACGCTCGAGTTTGGCCATCGTGTCGCGAAGTCTTTGGTGATCTCTTCTGCAAAGAGATCATATCCTGGCGCTCGAGCGAGTTCTTGAGTCGGGTTTTCCAGCAAGTCGTTGTGCCTCCTCCGACAGGAAATAAGCACGCTCAGGAAGGTTTTTCTGAGCCGCTATTTTCCTCCGTCGGGTTGTCTCAGAATGGCCTATTTCAGACCCCTAAGTTGGTTTTAATGGAGTGCGAGAAGGTTGAGGATGTCCCGCACGTTCATTAAAGTGTTCGTCTCGTTCGCGAGCGGTAGTGTCCTTGCCATTGCGACGAGGTGGTGTAGAGTATGCCCGTCGGGAAGCATCGTCAATCCTTCTTCTGGGAGAACGATCCTTATCAGAGGGAAGGACAAAGACCTCCCTTCGATGACCTCCACTTGCGCTCGAGACCTCCTCACTTGAGGAGTAGTTGAGCGACACCATCTGGCAACTTGGAGTAAACCCCTCCAAGTAGGGGAACTCCGGGTTATAACCAGCTCCGTCTGCAGGTGGGTCCTGCGTCGGGACGGTTGGATTTGGATGAACAGCGTGTTCGATCCTCTTCCCTGCGGAAGTACTCGGAGAGAGAGGACCATGAGATGTCGATGGAGTTCCGGAATGATGGCTTCCAGAAGCTGTCTTGCTAAGTCGTACTGCCTTGGGGGACTCGAACACTTGGGGGAAAAACTCTCATCGTGCTGCGAATTTGCGCCGAGACAGTCCTGTTGTCAGTCATGTTGACCCTTGCCCCCCGAGGAAGTTGAGTCCCCGACTGGGCGTACTGTCGTGGGGGATAAGGATCCCTCCTCGACTCCGGTAGTGATGTAGTCTCCGAGATCTGATAGAAGATCTCCAGAGGCGGCAACATCGTCAGAAGATTCGATACTCAGTTCGTAGTCGAAACCGGCATCCATGTCGATGTCTGCGTAATCGGCCAAGTCGAACCAATTCTCCTCGTTCCATTCTCCTGCCATGGTAGCATCAAAGAGAAAAGAAAGAACTGTTGACAAGGAATTACCAGAAGATCCCCACGGACGGCGCCAACTGTCGGTGTTTTAGAACCGATCTTACGTAAAGATTGTTTGATTCGGGGGGTCTCCATAATTGATCACGCAGACGAGGGAGACACGGGGATTTTTATACAGGTTCGGGCCTTCTCAGGTGAGAATGACAACCCTACTCCTGTGTATCTTGTATTGGGTATCTGGATTACAATGAGCTGAGGGTCTTACTGACTGTCTTTCCAAAAAACCTCTCCCTCTATCTCTAAAAGACACCTTATTTATACTACGCAGTGGTGGCTATTGTCGTTCCAGGCTAATTAGTCGCTCATTATTGCGTAATAATGAGAGTAATTGCTGGAGTAGTAACCTCCCCATGCTGTCAAACGGTTATCATTCAGAGATAGTGGAGGATTATCTATAGTTATATCAGACATAACTACGTATTTTGACTTCTTGGATTCTCACCATTAAATAGGCCTTCTGACGAGTGGACCCAGATAGTCGTGAGGAAGTCGTAGCAGAACTGGTCATAGCAGAACTTACGACTAGGGGGGTAGTCGTAGAAAAGCTTACGACTGGGCACTGGTCGGAGAAAGATTTACGACCGGATGTAATCGTAGCATGACTTACGATTACACTATAGTCGTAGAAATGCTTACGACTAGGGGGTAGTCGTAGAAGAACTTACGACTACCTGACTTGTCCTTCCCTTATAATATTAAGAGGTATGCCATGTGACGTCATATTACATGATTATGGAATAATAAAATGAGGATTATTAGATCCTCGTCAACTGAGACAGGTAAAATGACTAAAAAACAAATCCTTAGCCTATGCTAGTCATACATTTGCCTTGAGCATTTATCTTAGAGTGGTCACTTGATGACGAACATCTCCACTCCAAATCCGGGTTCTTAACTTGATAATCAACACATGATGACTTCCTTTACTCCAAGTTCTTAACTTGAATATCATCAACACATGATGATCTTCTTCACTTCGGGATCTTTGCCTTGATATCATCAACACATGATGATTTTCTTTGCTTTGGGATCTTGTCTTGATGCTCATCAACACATGATAACATCATTCATCCTGAATCTTGACTTGATGACAATCAACTCACGATGTCACCCAAAGTCTTCATTATCATGGGACTCAACCTGTTTCACCAACTCATGGAAAATATTAATCCACATGACGATTGTCATTAATTACCAAAATATTCCATTAACTCAGAATAGTGGGTCTAGATTCTTCATCACCCACACTAGTAGTCGGAGGAGGACAGAGGTGGCCGGCGGTGATGAAGAAGCAGCAATGATCTTGGGTCTTCGTCGGTGACGATGTATGGTGATGCTTTGGTGACGAAAAGGTATGCAGGAGGTAGAACGTGGGACAGTGATGCCTACAGAGTGGTCGACGATGTCAAACCTCCATGGACAATGGCAAAATCGTCAGCGACGAGGCTTGGGAATTGGTGAACGAAAACTCGAATTCCAGTGCGCGAGAAGGAGGGAGTGGGTATGACTACAGTGAGAGGTGGTGTGAAGCCTTACGATGCCGGTGCTCCCTTTTATAGGGCAAGCGGGGCAATGGAGCGGCGCACATCAACAGGGAGTGCGGCAGCCGTGGCAAATATGTGATTTAACGCTAGGGGAAATGGACGTTTAAAAGAGAGTGAGCCGAGAGGACGAGTGGGTATTAAATGCTCACATTCAGGAAAGAAACGGACATCCATTACGAGCTATTATGGCGCGGTAATTGAGGTGGCGCTCACGCACAGGAGGAGGAGGACGATGCTCGCCTGTCAGCGAAAAGGAGAGAGTGAGAGTGATGCAGGCCAACCGTGGGATTGGGCTGAGGCGGCCTGGTTCAATGGAAAGGAAAAGGAGGAAGGGAGACGGGTGTAGGATCAAGGATAACCGACTAGAGGGGGTGAATAGGCGGTTTTAAAACTTTTTGACTAATTAATAATTATGAACTATGTCTAAACTAGATACAATTCGAGCTAAGCAATTCAACACAAATAAATTGCTAGAAATATAAATACGAAAGAGAAAATACAAGAATAAAACCACAAAGGAGACAAAGAAGTTTTTCCTATGGTATCGAAGACTTGCCAGTCTTCACTAGTCCACGTTGAGGAAGCTTGAACCAATCAAGCCGGCTCCACAAATTAAGCCTCAATCCTCGATCACTAGAGTTGCTCTTCCTCCGCTCCGGAGTTGGTGAGCACAAAACCAATCGCAAACCGATCCAGGGACTCTTCACAATCTTCTTTGAAGAGTTCACCATGCAAGACTTCCTCCAAAACCATCTAGGTGCTAGCAAGCACCAAGAGTAATAAACTAAGTATTTGCTTGAGGAAGAATCAAGTGCCAACAAGATCAATTAATGATGCGATGCATTTGAATGCACTCAACTACCTCAAAATAGGGATTCAAAGCAAATGAGTAGTAGAGAGTGTCTAAGAGCTCAAGAGTATTCAGTGAGAGTGAATAAGCTCAGCAACATTCTGCTAGAGGCAGATGGGGAGGTATTTATAACCCCCACCAACAAAAACTAGCCATTAGAGTTTGACACCCTGAAGAAATCAGTATTTACGGTAATATCGCTGTTCAAGCCCGATATTACCGCAGCTGACTCTCAACGATCGGTTGTTGCGCATTAAATGCACCTGATATAGCTGTTATAGAAAAGTTGCGGTGTTTTTGCCAACTAAAATTCAATATTACTGCACAACGGTAAAACCGGTCGGCTATATCGGTACTACCGATTTCTAGAGCTCAAGAAATCTCAAGAAAACACGCTCTATGGAAAAAACATACCGCGAGATAGATCAGTGTGACCACCATGTGGTAATACCGCTGAACAAATACAGTCATACCGATTAGTCCTCGACCAGGTCCTCGATCAAGTCTTCGACCACTGTTCACGACTAGCATCTACAACCACTGTCTACGACCAGTGTCTATGACCATTATTCTACGACCAGTGTCTTCGACCACTGCTCACGACCAGCGTCTACGACGACTGTTCTATGATCAGTGTCTCAACCACTGCTCACGACCAGTGTCTTCGACCACTACTCACGACCAGTCTCTACAAGAACCTCTCTTTAAAAACATGACGCCAATAGATTTCGGTACTACCAACTTGTAGTAATACCTCTTTTCACCTGCGGTCTTACCGGTTTCCAAGATTCAAGAATAACCTTGAAAACATATTCTTTGTTAAAAACATGCTGCTACTTGTATCGGTATTACCGACTAGTATTACCGACTTGCAGTAATACCGCTCATACACAGCGGTCATACTGACAATTGGGGTTTCAAGATAACCATTCAAAACAAGCTTTCTAGAAGATACATACCGCCAAATAAATCTGGTATTACTGACTTGCGGTAACACTGCTCGATACTTGCGGTCTAACCGATTTTTCTGAACAGTTTTCCAGAAGCAAAAAACAAATGCAATGCATGACACCTAGTTGATCAAAGATGGCACAAAATAGATCCTCAAGCTACTAACTGAGATCCCTCTTTATAGTACGGCATCTAACCTACAAATCCGATTTTCTCTTCATACACCAAGATCAGTAAAATACTATTAAAATGATCCTTAACTCATATGATACCTTTGCTTGAGCCAAGTCGATCTTTATCATCTTTGCATTGCCATTTCCATGACATCATTCATCCTGTGGGACTAATCCTTAAAACATCTTAGCACAAATGCTAGTCCCTTAAACATTGTTGACATTAATTACCAAAACCATTCCTGGGGACCAAGATGCTTTCATTCTCCTCCATTTTTGGTAAATGATGAAAACCCAAATAATATAAACGATTTGAAAGATTTTGAATATACACCAATTTGTATATTCTAGTTTTGACACTTGATTAGCAATTAATTCTTGAAGTTTAAGGAGATGAAGAGTTAATTGCATTCAAAGACAAAACTCCCCTAAAGATGTGCATATGAATTTAAGAGGTGATTTTCATTCACATTTGTGTATGTTAGAAATTTTGGCAGAGTTTCTATTTATTGACTACCAGAAACTTGTAATTATTCAAGCAAAAGATAACAAGCAGGATATAAGCTTGAACATTTAAAAGGATTAAACAAGGATAATAGCCAAATAATTTGTATAACAAAGGAGTCAAGATGCAACCATATTATACTAGGCTATTACAGGCACATAAGTTCCAAGTATTAAATCAAACACAAGTCCAACATAGATATATAATATAGATAGAAGGTTCCCAAAAGCTAGGCTCCCCCTTAATCTTTCAATCTTAATCTCTACTTCTTCTCCCACTTTGGCATCAAGAACCAAAAAGAATCACTCAACTGGATCTTAAGGCGGTGGTGGAGCTTGAAGGGGATCTTGAGAAGGTATGTTGAGGCGATGGCGTCCATAATGAGCTGGAGTAGATAAGGCTTCTTTAAGAGCGCTCACACTTTCTGTCAAAGCAGCCAGGCTACTGTTGGTCTCAGATTGAAATACTTGCTGAGAATTTTGAATTTCCAAAACAACTGAATAAATCTGAGAGAGAGAGAGAGAGAGAGAGAGAGAGAGAGAGAGAGTGACGGGATCTTCAACTGGAGCATTTGCTAGCACCTGTGGGGGAATTGTTGCTTGAATTGGACCCCCATCCCTTGTCTTATATGCCTTATGGATTCCTGGACGGCCACCTCTGAATTGGATCTTCCTCTTTACGAGAGCCATAATAGATAGAGCAAAATGAATTCTTTTGACCCTGTCATTCTTGGAAGCTCCAATTTCTCTAATGATGAGATCAACAACATCGAACTTTCTTCCATTCATGATATTCTTTATTATGTTCCAGGCATGTCCTCGAATTGCATCGAAGTTGCCACTCTTAGGAAAGAAGGTATGATTGATGACCCTATTGATTAAACTTGGTAAAGGTCTCAGTCCTCCTATCTTTCTAGGCACAAACTTTACATTCTCATCATAGAACTAACGCCAAGCTTGAATTCTGAGTGCTGCTCTGGCATAGATTTTCTCTTGAGTTCCTGAGTATGTCCTTAGAGCTCGCTCAAACTCAGCTTTTGTAGCTTTCAGACGCTGAGTCCCTGTCATCCATATTAATAGATCAAAATCTAGGGATACAAAAATAGTAGCATAGAACTGTCAAGCCACTTCTTCATTGTAGTCACACTTGAATCCCACTATTTCTTCCAGACCGGCTCTTTAAAAAAGACGGTGAGCTCCAGCAAAACGATTAATTTTCTTCAAATGAGCCCAATCTATAAACTTGTGATCAGCAAATTGACGATGAGGGCTGTAGAGTTGATCACAGACTTGTTGCTGGAATCTGGTATGAAATCTTGAGTCCATTGAGTCTGCTGGTTTTTCAAATTGATTCACATGATGAAGAATTGCATAACCGTGTAACACCCCAGCTCAACATGAGCCCGGAATGCTACCAAACTGACAACCTAACCAAATTAAACTAATGCTTTTCTCTAAAATTCGGCAGAACCTCCTTTGTATAGAGGGCTATACCGGAGATTCAACAGTTTAATATAGCATCAATCACAATCAAATCCTCCAATATGAACGAATCATCAAAGGACATCCAAAAATACGCTAATCAACTAATACGTCAATGATCAGCATAACAACGAGGGTTAAATGAACTCAATCAACGAACGAATGAGAATATAAAGGGATCATCCATGATCACGAACAAAACATCCACCGCGAAGGGTGGTCACAGGTTCGAAACTAAGGTAATTAACAAGAATATAAATTGTGGTTAATTGGGTTTGATTATTCAGTGCGGTTTGTGTTTTATATGTCGTGCACCATGTTTACCCCTTCCCATGCATGACGCTGCCTCGAGAGGTACCTAGCAAGCACAACACAACAAGTGTGAGTCCACGACTCAGCAAAGTGCAATAGTAAATCAAACATAGCATCATAAACGGTCAAATGGAACAAACAGTCCCATCATAAACATAGCATTATTACCACAAATCCATCTCTTATTATAACATCAGAAGTAGTCAAAGGGAATAACAATTCCATCGTGAACAACAACATAAGCCAAACAACCAAATCCATATCTTATGCAGAAATGCAATGATATGTCATGAATGCATATTCTTCACTTCTTAGCAATTACCGGTAATGCTGAATAGTGTATCCGTCGATACATACTCTAAGCCTGTGCCCTCTAGGCACAGGGATCTAAAGCCCACACTTCACGAGTGTGGGGACCAAAGCCCGTCCAACGCATGGCGGGGATCCAATACAAACTCAAGGCCTGTGCCCTGAAGGAACAGGGATCCAATGCCTTGATGCAGAATGTAAAGCATGATATCAACTCATCATGAAATGTAATGCTCCTCAACATTATCCAACTTAAAATTTCATCATTAACCATGGCATTCCTTAATTATTAAATAAAGCAACACCCTAATACTACTTGCACTTGTCCACTATCATTATCATGATTCATCATTGTTATTGTTAGTAAGGTAGTCTCATTGCTCATCTTGTCCCATCATCATTACCATTAAGATATAGCCATTATCATGCAAGCAGCACCATATAAACAGTAACATATACGCATCATCATGTAACCATTAGCATGCATCATCATGTAAACGCTCCCAAGTAGTAAGCATCGTCATTAAACTATAGCGTTTAGGCTCGTCAACTTTACCAAGCAACAATCAACATCAATCAACTAGGGCATTCCTCAAGTATATAATATAACAACTCATTAATAATACTTGCACTTGCCTCAACCGTGAGATGGAAGAGAACGATGGTAGGCTCTAGCCCCAGGGTTCACCTCTACCTGGGTCCGATGGCCGATGCGGTGACGCGGTCGGAGATGGCCAAGGCGAGGCGAGCGATCGCGGCGTCTGCTTTGCACCACCGGGGCGCCTTGGCGACGACGTGACATCCATGGTTCGACATACAAGACATTATCTTCTTATCAACATTGGCATTTAACAGATATCTAATTACCGAAACTACCAAAGTTAATTAGCTTCGCAATAATTTTTGCTACTTAAGAGCATGAGGCCCACTAACAGAGAGTAATTAGTTAACAAAGCCTGAACTCTCTAAACACAATAAGAATAAGTGTAGGTACGTACTATTTCATAATTTAGTAATTGTTCCTCTATCCAGTTCCCTATAATAAGTGGTTCTACACTTCATTTACCTGATCACTCATCATCGGAATAAAAGCAAGCACCCAAACCAGTAACATAAATCTTTCCATCTCTTTGCAAGCTCACTCCGAGCTCCAGGATATGGAACAGAGAGCATGGCGTTCGGAGGATCGGATCCTGAGCGGCGTTTTGTCGAACACCTACGCGTGGATGACAAGCCGGACTTGCGTGGCGTCGGCAGCGCGGTGGTCACGCGGGCCTTGCGGCGTGCCTAGGCGGATGACGATCGGGTGGAACGCGCGACAAGGCGGGCGGCGGCGGCGAGCCGTGGGGAGGCAAGCACGGCCGGTGCGGCGCATGGCGAGCTGGGTGAGGTTGTAATACTCCAGTGGAAAACGGAGAAAACCGATTATTCAAAGGAAAAAGGGTTAATTAGAAATTGATCCGAAGAAGGATCTAATAGAAAATAGTTAATTAGTCGGTTAAAAAAAGGGGTTAGCAACAGTTTTGGGTAGCGTGGTGAGGCCTCGGGCCTATGAGTTTCGGCCCATAGGTGGAGGAGGAGTCCGGCTTTAAAGGGGCCAAACCCTAGGCCGCCCCTCTCCTCCCCTATGGCCGCCACCCCACTCCCCTTGCGCCTCCCTCATGGCTGCCTCCACCCCTTCCCCTCCCTCTCCAAGCTGCCCCATCTTCCATTGGTGCCTCCTCCTTGCTACCGGTGTTCCCTGCTGCCAACCAAGCGAAGAAAGAACCGTGGGACTGCATCCTTTGAGAGGAAGGAAGGGAAAGAGGAGAGGATCTTCTTCATAGGGTGGTTCATCATCTTCCTGCGATTCTTCAAGGGTAACGACGAGTGTTCTTCGCTGTTTGATTAGTATATTATGCGTTTACAGTTTCGTTTAGTAGATCGATTACTTTTGCTGCTAGATCGCGTTCTGTCCAGATTAGTGCGTGGAAGTTTTGACATCCTTAGAAGCGGAATCTGGGAATCTTGTCTTCTAGAGATAGTTGGGTTTTGTTCTTAGCTTTAATTGGCCGCCAAGAACACCCAATTCCGATATACGGTTTAGAAGTTACGTTGATTTAATTGCTGCTGTCCCAAAATCCTGACGAGAATCTGCAGTCGTTTTGATTAATAATTAAGAAGCTGTTAGAGGCCGAATTGGAGGTCTCCATCACCTAGAGAGTTGTAGGTTATCTCGTTATCTTTCATTTCCGACAAGAATCACGTCATTTGGACCTCTGTAGCAAAAGCTATGATTTTTCTTAGGGAGTCTGTGCTGTGGAATGATGGCTGGTCTGACAGGTTTTAGTGTTTCGACTTAAGCGTATACTTAGAGGAAAAATCAGAGGGGCTCACCATAACTAAAAATGTAGATAATACTTCCAGCTTTCAGGAAAACTAAAAATCATGAAATTCGGACGAACGTAGAGAAAGTTATGATAGTTTCTTTGTTGCTGTCCAGAGACCCGACGCGAGAATTGATACTCTGTTGTATGGCTTGGTAGGGCTAGTAAAGGGACGAATCAGAGAACCTCACCAACTAGGTTTAGAAGGGGAATTCAATAACCTTTTCAGAATGTCCATGATCTCTTTATTTGGATTTCTGTACAATTAGTTATGTTTTTTCGAAGGTGACTGTCCAGTGGTAGGACACACTGGTTGTTGGTAATAGAATTGGGGACCGCGTTTTAGTGGCCGTTATGCTCAGTTGTATCTATAGTTTTGCTTTTGAATCTATATGGTAGCCTTAGCGTATCTCATATGTTATCCAGGTGTGGGTTTGATTCCAGGAGCAGCACCGTATCCCCAACCTCCTCGTTCGCACGGTTGAGGCAAGTGTATTGTTGTTAAATGGGTGTGATTGATTGGCTATGTTTGTGTGCTATTTGATATATGGTTGCATAGCAAGATGGCTTACTTGATGAATGTTTAAGTATGGTGATGACTCAAATTATGCTTATGCTCTACTGTGGTTCAATGTTGTTGTCTTTTGGTAAGATTGATGATGAATGAGAGATGAGCATTTGCATATTGAGAGCATATTGAGGCTTGGTCACGCGGTGACCAAGCATGTTTCCTTGAGATCCCGTCATGAATGTGGCGGGCCCGAGATCCTCACTCGTGGAGCGTGGGCTTGAGGTCCCCGTTACTTGCGGAGTAACGGGCAATTGGTCCTCGTGCGTGCGCGCACGAGCATGGGTATGCGGCGGCGGTTGCATACTCTGCATTCACCGTGTAATGCACACGAAAGTTAAAGATAAAGGTTCCTTGAGCATTGCATTTGCATATGAGATGTTCTATTGTTGATCTCCTTTACATGTATATTGATGTTATAGTTTTTATGTACTTGCTGAGTCTGTGGACTCACTCTTGCTTTATTGTTGTTTTAGGTACAGAGCCAAGAAACGACATGCATGGGGAAGTAGTCCGCTAGTCACACACATGCCACATGAACTAAATAAAGTTGAATGATCTTGGATCGTAATTGTTTTTAGTAATTGGGCAAGATACTCAAAGGTTCATTATGTCTTGTCTCTTGCGGGGTTTAAGTATAATAATGATGAGTAGTGGAACTTTATACTTCATTGGATTGCTAGATACTTAGCATGTCTTTGTTTATCTTTTGATGTGTCGGATGATAGTTTAGTTAATTTATGAATTATCGTATGTTGGAACCTCAGTGTAATTAATTTTACAGGAGGTTACTGAAATTTACTATAGTTGCCTTGATTAGAATTATTAGGGTTTTGTTTAGTAGCATTCGGTGCTCATGTCGGTGAGGTGTTCTGATTGGTATTAGAGCGGGCTTTAGGTCCGTGGTAGTTCAAATATTAAATTGACACACTTGTGCTGATGAGGTGGGTTGGGTTTTGCATTGCATTTACGCTTCCGTATGTTGTATTGAAGAATCCTGTTGTGAGTTGAACTAATATATCTATAATATAATACTATTGTTATCTTGTGTGGGGTTAACCCACGTTTGAGAGGTTGAGGTCGTGGTTGTGACTTTGGGCTTTACAGGCTACACCACCATTCACGGTGTGAGAATAGGGAAGTGGTTTTCTCGAATATCTTAGTATAGGTGATAATTTGAGTATCTTTGGAGAGATTGTTCTCTTCCTAAAAAAATAATAATTGATTTGGTCTACTCGAGTTAAGGTGTGCTTGATGAATTGCTCTTAGATTTGAAGTTTCTTCCGGTTGAGGTGTTTCCATTGATTTAATTTGATCCTTTAAAGCAAATATTGTTTTCCAAGCTGTTGAGCGCTTGCATGTTGATGAACCTTCTTTGGTTAGTGGTTACAATGCGGTTGATGGGTTTCAATTGGTTTGTATTTGTTTTATAGAGCAAATGTTGTCTTTTCGACTCTTGAGCTATTCTTGCTACTTGTGATCGTGCGTCTTTGATAGTATTGTTCCTTGTTATGGAGGTTCTACTTTCTTGATGGAAATCTTGACCCATTTATTAAGCTTGATAATTTGGGTCATGAGCGTTTCCTATTGAAATACCTTTAGTACGTGGAGGATTTGACTTTATGTATTTCTTTTGGGTATGATGAGTGTTGAAGTTTAATGGTTCCATTCTATGAAACAAGATGTTCAACCCTTTAGCGATGTTTTGTTATGGATAAGTGAGAGGTTATAACCAAAGCAATTAACTAGTATGGTTTGAGTTATCAAGTTGGATATGTAGTGTGGAACATAAATGGTTTTAACCGGTTCCTTGGAATTAACGTTGATTAAGTCGAGGTTGTCTTCTAGTAGTTCTGATGAAAACTATGAGTAAGGGTATGTTTATACCTACTAGTGAACCGAGATTTATTAAGAAGTGTGAGATATTGATGACTTGTTTTGATCATTAAGATGATGGAAATTCGATGATTTATTGGATAAATCGGTGCAAAGTATCTCAATGGATTTGTCTACCCATTAGTGATGAATATGTTAAGGATATGATTGAGCGATGACCTAGAGGATATTAATCCAGTAATTTTCATAAACGCTACTTGATGGTCATACATAATTGCTAGATCGAAAACATGTATATCGGACTAGATGGATGTAGAGGTAGTACCTTGTGACACCTGTTTTACAAGGGATGTTGATATTAAATCTCTAGTTATAAATTGCCTAAACTAAGAGCTTAAAATAGAGTGTTGACTCTCGTTTATAGATGGATATGTGACTACAAGTAGAAGTAGAGCCCTTTTGATATTTGGAGTGGGTGTGAGTAACATGATGGTGGTGTGGATGAATGAATAAGTGATATCGAAAGCGTGCTTGGCGAAGTTGTTATTTGATAAGTATGATTTTGTTAAAGAGGTTTGTTTCAACCTTGTGACTAGTGTTTCTTTGGAGAGATTTAGGATGGGATGAGAGCGCGAGGATTCTCGCGAGAGTATATTATTTTAGAGTTAGTAAGATTGCTAGTGAGGGATTATGATGACAATATGGAATGTATGGTATAAAGGGATTGGATCGCTTGCGATATGGATTAAGTGAAAATATTTCTAGCTTTGCGTCTGTGAACTTCAGACCTCTTGTCGATGTGGTAGCTGAATTTGTTTTTGCCCTTAATGACGTGTTGAGAGGTTTTATTAGCTTCTTAGTGATTTTTGTATTGAGGTTTATGAATCTCTTATTGTTGGAGTTGGCAAAGTGATCTCAGAACCAACGAAAGTCTTTTCTTTGTTAAAGGTAAGAGTGAAGTAGAAGTATTTGAGGCGAAGTCAAGTTTGGTAACTTACAGTTTCAAATTTTGCTTAAACTTTCTGTTTTGCCCATCGAGTTTCTTGAATTCCAAAGGTAATGTTTTATTCTTGTTTGAGGACGTGTGCCTCACCTTTGATCCTATCTTTTATTTTCCAAGAACATCATTATCGATTGTTTCTCGTGATTTTGAACTCTTGTAAGTGGTAACGTTTTCCTTGCTGAAATTTATTTCTATTTGCCTCTTCTTCTAAGAAAGGATTAACGAACTATATTACAAAGCCTCTTCGGATGTGAATTGCAACTAGATAGGGGTGGTCTAGTGGATGATTTGTGAACCTTTGGGAGAGGCATCGAATAATTAATCAATTTATTAGAATAATCCTTGAAAAGGATTTGAGTTAAAAAGAATATTAGTCTTTGGAGTTGATGATTTCATAGTCGCAACTAGTAGGACCTATAGCGAGATGTGGTCCAAGATTTCGTGTTTATTTTGTGAGAACATTAGAAGTAGCAAGTATCGGAATCTTGATCGAATTTTAGAGTATCGCATTTGGGTACTCAGTAAGATTGTGTAGAAGAAGCATGATGGTGTAGTTTCATGACGGTAATAGTGTGGAGAAAATTAATCATTGCGTTAATTAACGGGATAGTAGGAATAATTGAGTTATTGTCAAGTATGACTCGGCCCGATGAAGTAACCCCATAGGAGTTAGATTATCTCGATGGATGACTTGGTCAATAATATATTTATCTTTTGACATTAAATGATTGAGTATGTTTGAATCTTGGTCAATCAGTTAGGGTATTGCGAAGAGGTATATTACAGTTGTGTAGTTGGATTGGATTGGTGTGGATTAGAGAAGGTCTAAGGTTGGTGAAATAAAGTACCTTGGGCGGTTATCGATTAGTTAGGAATATTGATATTAATGACTAAGAT
Source organism: Ampelocalamus luodianensis (assembly GCA_036346255.1). Taxonomy (NCBI): domain Eukaryota; kingdom Viridiplantae; phylum Streptophyta; class Magnoliopsida; order Poales; family Poaceae; genus Ampelocalamus; species Ampelocalamus luodianensis. The sequence continues at coordinate 91,907 of JAYEVH010000139.1, read as the reverse complement.
TATTGTCGAGTGTGTGAAATTTTAGTAAGCGAATGTGAGGATTTCCTATCAACTAAACCGAAATTCACGATAGGAGACTTGAAGGTTAAATTTGGGGCCTTGTATGTTATGCTAGGACACGAAAGACCCGATAATATGTGCAGAGGTGGAAGATCGAACTGAATTTTAAATAGTGTGTTGACCTTTGATAGAATTCTTTGGGTAAAGTAAATGAGTGGGAATGTGGTGAATATCAAGTTGATTATCTATAAAAGATTGAGGTGATGTGATTGTGGATGAAATTTATATTGAGAGTGTTGGGAACTATTTGTCAAGATAATTCTTTTGGTAGAAGTTGATCGAGTATGCTATTGTGGATTGGAAGAGTCTCTCTTCATAGGTGTGGATTTTGTGTTCGGTTTGAGCATAGCTTTGATATTGCCAAATAAAAAAATGAATAAATTAGAGTGTTATGCGATGATTGGGAATCTCAAGGTTTAAGATAAAGATGAAAACCCTACAAGAAAGTTTGAGAAAAGGTTGTATTCTTGGATAATGAAATGTTCTCTTGGCTTTTATTTGAGATTTGTCTTGGGACGGATGCCAAACATTTATTAAGTTGGTTCTTCTCGGTATGCGAGATTCTTTGATTAAGACAAATAAAGGAAATGGTTGTTTTGAGCATTCGAGTGATTTTGCCTTTGGCTTATGTGGTGTTCATTGGTAGCTGTCTAATTCGAAAGTGGAAGAGTTTCATGATGAATCTTTTGGTTTTGAATTTAACTCTTTTGGTGGGGAGTTGGTGATGCGTGTTCGCGTTGAGAATTCTTTATTCTCGGTTGGGTTTTGTTTTTGTTAGAGCTTGTTTAAAATGAGTTACGTAGTGCGTCCACATTAAAGAAGGTGCCCTTTGTAAAATTGAAAAGATTGAATGATACAAGGAACACGAGTTTATGTGCTATGTGCAGGTTGTGTGATTTGGTACTAAAGAAAATGTTGACCTTTGGTACTTTGGTTGTTTACAAATAGGCGAAGATTCGGAGATAGCGCATTACTAGGACCGTCTCGAGTCTAAGCGTGCCTAGGCGTGAAGCTCGTTAGGGCGATGGCCACGAGTAAGACCGTGTCAACGAGCGTGACCGTTGAGTAACTCGTGAAAGGTTGGGGCGTGAAGTAAGGCGTAACATTTCAATTATGTCAGGGTATGGTGGTCCCATAATTCCGAGAGGAAAAAAAAACTTGGGAATGGGAGTCTCGCATGTGCGAGCTTTGTCCGGAGTTATTCATAGCGGAGCGTGGCAATGTTAGTAATCCTTAGCGTGATTATTCTTTGGCTTTAAGCGTGTTGAATCGAGGTTGAATTCAGTCTAAGGGGGGTAGAATGTAATACTCCAGAGTGGAAAACGGGAGAAAACCAGTTATTCAAAGGAAAAAGGGTTAATTAGAAATTGATCCAGAAGAAGGATCTAATAGAAAATAGTTAATTAGTCAGTTAAAAAAAAGGGTTAGCAGCAGTTTTTGGGCAGCGTGGGCTGAGGCCTCAGGACCATGAGTTTTCAGCCAATAGGTGGAGGGAGGAGTCCGACTTTAAAAGGGGGCCAAACCCTAGGCCACCCCTCTCCTCCCCTATGGCCGCCACCCCACTCCCCCTTGCGCCTCCTCATGGCTGCCTCCACCCCTTCCCCTCCCCTCTCCAAGCTGCCCCATCTTCCATTGGTGCCTCCCCTCCTTGCTATCTGTAATACCCTAAATTATATTCGAAAGGATTAGTCGGGAGAAATTAATTAAATCGGGAGAGAGTAATTGAATCGGGAGAAGGATTTTTTTAGTAAAACACCAAATCAGGAAATGAGAGGGGGTTTTCCGCGTTTTAATGGGCAACTTTGGGCTTGGGCCTAGGCCCATGTGGGCTGGCCGGCCATGGGGAGGCGCCACCCCTCCCCAAACCCTAGCCACCCCATCTTTCCTCCCCTCCACCCCCTTGTGCCGCCACTTTCCCACCCTCTTCCCCTCCCTTCCTTGCAGCCCCTACCTCCCACCTCCTTGCACCTCCCTAATCCCCTTTGCTGCTGGCCAAGAGAAAGAAAGAGGAATCCCTTGGGTGGTCGGCCAAGAAAGGAGGAGAAAGGAGGAGAAGAAGAGAAGGGAAGAAGAGGGAGAAGAAGGGATCCGCAGCGGAAGCGTGGTGGTCATCATCCCCGCTGTGTGCTCTCTTCGTTTCGGCAAGGGTAACCCGTGGTTCTTTGCTTTAGGTCAATTTCTAGTTGTCTAATTTTCGGATGTCAGTTCGTCGATATTCTGCAGCAGCGAAGTTTGTGGTTTTTGATTATGTTAGAGGCAGATTTGGGTCTGGGTGTCTCCTAGAAAGTTGTAGCTATCGTAGTTAACTTTCATTTCCGACAAGAATCAAGTCATTTGGACTTCTGTAGCCAAAGTTACGAATTTATTAGTAATACTGCTCTGCTGGTGGATTGATAATCTGACAGATTGTCTTAACCTGACCTAAGTGCGTAGTTAAAGGGAGTTTCAGAGGGTCTCACCACAACAAAAAACGAAGATAATCCTCTCAGCTTTCAGGAAAACTAAAGATCACGAAATTTGGATTAATGTAGAGAAAGTTATGATAGTTTGAGTGTTGCTGTCCAGAAACCTGACGCGAAAATGGATGTTCTGTTATATGGCTTGGTAAGGTTAGTAGAGGGCCGAATCAAAGGAGCTCACCAACTAGGTTTAGAAGGGCAATCCAATTACCTTTTCAGAATGTCCAAGAAAACTCCATTTGGACTCCTGTAGAAAAAGTTATGGATTTTTAGAGCGCGGCTGTCCGCTGAGGGGACAGTTTGACAGTTAGGAGTTGGAAATTTGGGGTTTTGCGCTAGAGAGTATAGAAAGACCGTTTTCATTCTTACCCATGTGTTGGTCCTGTACGATTGTCTTAGCGAGCTCTATAATTGTATTCAGATGGTGGTGTTAACCCAGGGGCAGCTCCTTGGCACGTCCCGCGTTCTCGCGCGGCTAAGGCAAGTACATTAAGGGATAGAATCGATTTTATTGAATGGCATTGTTTGTTAGGGTACATGATTAAGTGTGTGGATCATGATTGCTGAAGTGGTATGAATGGTGTTGTTTGTGTGAAGTAGCTTATGAGTTATACACTACACATTGATGTTTGAAAGTTATGAAATCTACATATATGAACGTTGTAGTATGGTTAGTCGATTCATATGCAAGTATTCGGGTTTAGTGGAATTCTTGTTGCCTGCCATGATTGAGTTGTGTAATGTTCATTGTTGCCATGTGAAAATGATGTTGAGAGGACTCTAGTTGCGTTGGTGTTTGCATATTGTGATTACAGTTCTCTCATGATGCTATTGTTTACATGGTCAAAGTACATGTTGAATTACATTAAATGAGAAGATGTAGATGCATTACTCAAGCATTTCGAGCATATTGAAACTTGGTCATGTTGCGACCAAGCGAAGCAGATGAGGTCCTGTCGGGCAATGACAGGCTTGAGGTCCCACATTCGTGAAATGTGGGCAATGAGAAAGAGGTCCCCATCATTCGATGATGGGCAAAGGTCCCTATACATGTGGTGTATAGGCTCTTGGTCCTGTGCGGAGGGCATAGGCAAGGGTATCTGGCGACGGTTGTATACCCGCATTCTGGTAAAATGCGAAAGAGATAAAGTTGAACAAGGTGCATCGCATCGGTTGCATTCACATGAGCATGAAGGCTATTCTTTGGTGCATTGTTTATCTTGGATCGTTGATGCTATGAATGATAACTTGCTTAGCCTTGTTGGTACTTGCTTTGAGTCTTTGGGCTCACTCTTGCTTTGATGTGTTTTAGGTACAACCGGCAAGACCGCATGCATGGGAGGAGTAGATGTTTGGATGCACGCACTACCACTCAATCTTAAGAATTATTTATGGATGTTTTGAGTTTAGATTAACTTTAATAATGAGAATAGCAAATTTTGGTTATGTTATGAGATTATCCTGCATGCTTGAATGAACCTGATTATGAAGATTTTGATAAATGCCATGTTTAATTGTTGGAACATCGGTATAGCTGACTATACAAAGAAGGTATTGCCGAAAAATTTGTAATTGGTCTTAGTTTAGTTTAGTTTAGTTTAGTTTTAGTAGCATTCGGGCTCAATCTTTGAGTGAGTTATTCTGATTGGTATCGAGCGGGCTTTAGGTCCGTGGTTAATAGGAAAATATTAAATTGACACACTGTGCATGGGTGGGATTGGGAATTACATTGCTTCGCATTATCTGTTGATAAGTTTTAATTGTTGAGCAATTGTTGAATTGCCTCTGTGCTATCTTTCTTGTTGTTAATCTATGTTTTGATAGGTTATGATATTCTATATCTATGAATCTATTCTATGATTGCCATGAGATGATCATGTATAATCATATTTGATTATATTGTTTATGTGTGTCGATAAGGTTGTTAAGAAGTGGAGGCCGTGGTTGTGACCTTGAACTTTGTCAGGTTATACCATCGTTCGTGGTAGACGAATAGAGTAGTTACCCCGAATACCATAGTTGCAGGAGTTGAGCGTGAGCTGCTTTAGAAAGTTGTTTTCTTTCTTGACCTCAAATCTTGGTAAATTCTTGTTTTGTGGTGGATGATGATTTTCTCATGGGTTCTTGGTTTATGGTGGTTGTTGAGTGTCAATGGTCTCTTATGGTTCTCTGAATCAATTATTGTTTTCCGACTGTTGAGTCGCTTTGGCTACTTGTGATCTTTCTCAATTGGCAATTATCGATAATTCCTTGGTTGTTCCTTCTTTCTCTTTAGCAAAGCATGACTCATTTATTCGTTTGATAGTTGGGTATTGAGAGTTTGAAGTTGCAAGTTTGTTATCATGAGAAGCTTTGGCCCTATGTGTTCCTTTTGGATTATACCGAGTGTTGAATTTTAAGGCATTTCTGTTCTGTTGGAAATTGTTAAAATCTTTTTGTGATGCCTCGTTATGGTTAAATCAGAGATTGTAATCAAATAACTTGATATGGTATGGGTATCAAGATGAGTCATTGGTATGGTGCAAAATTAATATTAATTAGTAACCTTGGAAGTGAAATTGATTAAGTTGATGTTGTCTTTTCCTAGTTCTTGATGAGCGGTATATATGAGTAGTGATTGAGAGATATCAAGAAGTATGGAACTTGATGAACTAGTCGGTCATTAAAACTGTTTAGGTTGCTAAACTTGTTGGGTTCTTTGGTTCCCATGGATTAATTTAATTGTGTGGAAAGAAAAAATTAGAGGAATACCGATTTACGTATTCCTTAGTATGATTAGATCTTTGGGCTGTGTATAACCGGTTGATTGGATTGAATATCGTGGATCTAGAATTTATGAAAGGAGTTCTATGTAGTTCTTACGTATAGAATGACACGATGAATTTGGTTGTAACGTTGTTAAGACTTTTGATCGATAGAAGATTTCGATTTTGAAGTTTTAGTGTATTTTTTTGAAATCCAAATATGAGGAGGAACAGATTGGATACGTGTTTGTTAATATCCATGTGATTTGGGAATAAAGTAGGTAGCAACTAGACTTCATAATGAAGCCGATTGATAACAACAATGGTTGTGGAATAAGCTGTTGTGTGTTGAAGTTGATGATGAGCATCGTTAAGAGTTGAACTGATATGGGCTTATGCCCACATAATTGTGAAATAATCGGATGATAATGTGTCCTTGATGAAAGAGTTTTGGTAGGAGCTTTTCAATTGTGTAGTAGACCCCTTCTAATCATAAGAGGTCGATGTAGTGAGGTTGTATGGTTCTGGTATACTCATCTTGAAGATGGGATGAAATGATAGTATGGGAACATTTGATGAAACTTTGGGGCTTTCTAATGGAATAGTTGATGATAAATATTCGTGTTCGAGTATATTATTCGATGTTAGTAAGATTATTTGCAGAGATGATGACTTGAGTGTGTGGTGATGATTCTTTTAGAAGTAAAGTAATTGATCGTCTTTCGTAAATGGGATTTTGTAAGAATGTTTCGAGTTTTGCGATGGGGATCATTTGGACCTCTTGAGTTATGTGGTGATTGAGTTGCTTGAGCAAAGTGATATGTTGAAAGATTTTATTAGTTCTCGAGTTGTTCCTATGATTTGGTCATAAGAGCTTATCTTGTTTAAGCTGGCAAGGTGATGTAGTAATCACAGAAAATAACTATCCTTGTTAAAGGAAGGAGAGAAGTTAAGTGTTTGAGATTTAAGTCGTTTCGCATCTTGCGGTTTATTGGAGAGTACTTAAACCTTATGTAGTTGTTCCATAAGGGTTTATCAATGTTCAAAGGGTATTACGTTCTTCTCTTTTGTGGTTTGGTATTCGCTTTCAGTAGGGCTTGAGCCCTTGACTATTGACTTTCCCTTATGATTTTTTTTTCTTTCGAGTTCTTGGCCTAAGTGGCACATGTTTTCCAAGTTGTTGAAAAATTGGTTCTATTCGCTCTTTCTTTTGAGGAAGAATCAACCTATTCGTTTCACCTGAGTCTTTTGAGGTGTTGAATAATTGTAGTGGTGAAACTTGTGGTTGTAAGTTATTCGATGGCTTTGGAGGATGAAATAATTTAGTAATATAGTTCTTTGAGACAAGTCTAACTCAATGGAAGTTTGTCTTATGAGGTTAAACTGATTGCATTATTCTGACTAGTAGAACCTATAGTGAGTGTGGTCCAAGATCTTCCGGTTCACTTCGGGCGGAACATTAGAATTACTGAAAGTATAGAAATATTGATCAATTTTATAGAGTATTACAATTTGGTAGTATTGCAAGGCTATGAGAGTTAAACTTGATGATGTGGTTTAATGAGAGTGTGATTATAAAGTAATCGAATCGTCATGTCAATTAATGGGATAATGGAAAATGTTGAGTAATGTCAAGAGTGATTTGGCTCTAAATGTGTAACCTTCTGAGAGTTATATTTTTTTAATGGTTAAACTGGTCAAGAAAATATTTTCATGATGATTTTAATGAGTGAGTATGTTGGAATTGTGGATTTATAGGAATTTAATATGAGGATTTCCCTATACTTTATATGAGAATTTCGTTGCAAGAGTCTTGGAGGTTAAATTTGGGCTTTGGATTGTTGTGTTAGAACTTTGAACGCCCATTGATAATGTGAAAAAGTAGTATAAGGGTGGATTTCGAACAGTGGGATGATCATTGATAGAAAAAAAATTTATGAAATACATGAGAATATGTGATGTGAATTCCGAGTTGTCCATTCTTGAGGATTGAGGTAACGTGATTACGTGTGAAGATCCATTTTGGGATGCATCAGAAGTTATCTATCAAAGTAATTATGTCAGTAAAGAAATTCGGTTAGAGAATGTTTTGTGAGATCATCAGAGTCCCTTTTCAAAGGTGTTGACAAGGTGTTTTGATTTGGGTTTGGCGTTGAGATCGCCAAGTTAAGAGTAACAAGTTAGTGTGTTGTGCGATGATTGGGATTGCATAACTTGAGGGAAATTTTGGTCTTAAAGAGAAGCTGTTAAATTGATGTTTCCTCAAGAAGTGAATCGCTTTTACGATTTTCGTTTAAGTTCTATCTTTGTGACCATTGTCTTTCGCAAAGTTGAGTTTGGCTTTATGCTGGTATGGGTGGTTCTTATCAGTTCAGAAAGAATAACAGAAATGATGGATTTGGTTATTCGAGTGATTTTCCTTTGGTGGACGTGGTGTTTAATTGCAAATTTTCTAATTTGAAGGTGGAAAGATTTTCGTGATAAATCTTCGATTCGAATTGACTCTTTTAGTACCGAGTTGGTAACGTTTGGTTGCGATGAGAGTCCTTCATTTTCGTTGGGCTATATCGGTAAAGAGTGTGTTTAAAGCGAGTCTTGTTGTGTGTCCCTCGTTAAAGGAGGAGATCTTTGTTTGGGTGCAAAAGTTCGATTGAGAGGTGGAACAAGAGTTCAGTGTTCTGTGCGCATGTCGCGTGGTTTGGTACCAATAGGGGTTGCCCCAAGGTACATTGGGTTGTTTTCGCTAGTTGGCGTATCGCTAGGATCGTCTCGAGTCCGTGCGCGAGTGCGTAACGTCTTGTTTGTTCGTGTTGAGTGAGTACGGAAGATCCGAGTTTGAGGGTGTGTTAACGCCGTCGACGGTGAGAAGATTTTGCCTTGAGTCTCATCGATACATGTCTTTGGAGAGGTCGAGAGAGTGTTGAGGTTTAGACATGGGTATACGTTATGGTGATATGTTCACGTCGGTCTGAGCGAGAAGAGACTTGGGAGGTAGTCTCGCTTGATCGAACGTTAACCAAAGTTGTTCACGTCGGGTACATCTTGTTGGTTATTGATTTTCAGTTGGGTTGTTGTTGTTTTGCTAGTAGATGACAGGTAGAATTCGGGGTCGAATTCTGTTTAAGGGGGGTAGAATGTAATACCCTAAATTATATTCGAAAGGATTAGTCGGGAGAAATTAATTAAATCGGGAGAGAGTAATTGAATCGGGAGAAGGATTTTTTTTAGTAAAACACCAAATCAGGAAATGAGAGGGTTTTCCGCGTTTGTGGGCAACTGGGCTTGGGCCTAGGCCCATGTGGGGCTGGCCGGCCATGGGGAGGCGCCACCCCCTCCCCAAACCCTAGCCGCCCCATCTTTCCTCCCCTCCACCCCCTTGTGCCGCCACTTTCCCACCCCTCTTCCCCTCCCTTCCCTTGCGCAGCCCCTACCTCCCACCTCCTGCACCCTCCTAATCCCCTTTGCTGTTGGCCAAGAGAAAGAAAGAGGAATCCCTTGGGTGGCGGCCAAGAAAGGAGGAGAAAGGAGGAGAAGAAGAGAAGGGAAGAAGAGGAGAAGAAGGATTCGCAGCGGAGCGTGGTGGTCATCATCCCGCTGTGTGCTCTCTTCATTTCGGCAAGGGTAACCCGTGGTTCTTTGCTTTAGGTCAATTTCTAGTTGTCTAATTTTCGGATGTCAGTTCGTCGATATTCTGCAGCAGCGAAGTTTGTGGTTTTTTATTAGGTTAGAGGCAGATTTGGGTCTGGGTGTCTCCTAGAAAGTTGTAGCTATCGTAGTTACCTTTCATTGCCGACAAGAATCAAGTCATTTGGACTTCTGTAGCCAAAGTTACGAATTTATTAGTAATACTGCTCTGCTGGTGGATTGATAATCTGACAGATTGTCTTAACCTGACCTAAGTGCGTAGTTAAAGGGAGTTTCAGAGGGTCTCACCACAACAAAAAACGAAGATAATCCTCTCAGCTTTCAGGAAAACTAAAGATCACGAAATTTGGATTAATGTAGAGAAAGTTATGATAGTTTGAGTGTTGCTGTCCAGAAACCTGACGCGAAAATGGATGTTCTGTTATATGGCTTGGTAAGGTTAGTAGAGGGCCGAATCAAAGGAGATCACCAACTAGGTGTAGAAGGGCAATCCAATTACCTTTTCAGAATGTCCAAGAAAACTCCATTTGGACTCCTGTAGAAAAAGTTATGGATTTTTAGAGCGCGGCTGTCCGCTGAGGGGACAGTTTGACAGTTAGGAGTTGGAAATTTGGGGTTTTGCGCTAGAGAGTATAGAAAGACCGTTTTCATTCTTACCCATGTGTTGGTCCTGTACGATTGTCTTAGCGAGCTCTATAATTGTATTCAGGTGGTGGTGTTAACCCAGGGGCAGCTCCTTCGGCACGTCCCGCGTTCTCGCGCGGCTAAGGCAAGTACATTAAGGGATAGAATCGATTTTATTGAATGGCATTGTTTGTTAGGGTACATGATTAAGTGTGTGGATCATGATTGCTGAAGTGGTATGAATGGTGTTGTTTGTGTGAAGTAGCTTATGAGTTATACACTACACATTGATGTTTGAAAGTTATGAAATCTACATATATGAACGTTGTAGTATGGTTAGTCGATTCATATGCAAGTATTCGGGTTTAGTGGAATTCTTGTTGCCTGCCATGATTGAGTTGTGTAATGTTCATTGTTGCCATGTGAAAATGATGTTGAGAGGACTCTAGTTGCGTTGGTGTTTGCATATTGTGATTACAGTTCTCTCATGATGCTATTGTTTACATGGTCAAAGTACATGTTGAATTCATTAAATGAGAAGATGTAGATGCATTACTCAAGCATTTCTGAGCATATTGAAACTTGGTCATGTTGCGACCAAGCGAAACAGATGAGGTCCCTGTCAGGCAATGACAGGCTTGAGGTCCCCACATTCGTGAAATGTGGGCAATGAGAAAAGAGGTCCCCATCATTCTGATGATGGGCAAAGGTCCCTATACATGTGGTGTATAGGCTCTTGGTCCCTGTGCGGAGGGCACGAGCAAGGGTATCTGGCGGCGGTTGTATACCCGCATTCACCGGTAAAATGCGAAAGAGATAAAGTTGAACAAGGTGCATTGCATCGGTTGCATTCACATGAGCATGAAGGCTATTCTTTGGTGCATTGTTTATCTTGGATCGTTGATGCTATGAATGATAACTTGCTTAGCCTTGTTGGTACTTGCTTGAGTCTTTGGGCTCACTCTTGCTTTGATGTGTTTTAGGTACAAGCTGGCAAGACCCGCATGCATGGGAGGAGTAGATGTTTGGATGCACGCACTACCACTCAATCTTAAAAATTATTTATGGATGTGTTGAGTTTGGATTAACTTTAATAATGAGAATAGCAAATTTTGGTTATGTTATGAGATTATCTGCATGCTTGAATGAACCTGATTATGAAGATTTTGATAAATGCCATGTTTAATTGTTGGAACATCGGTATAACTGACTATACAAAGGAGGTATTGCCGAAAAATTTGTAATTGGTCTTAGTTTAGTTTAGTTTAGTTTTATTTTAGTAGCATTCCAGGCTCAATGCTGAGCTGGGGTGTTACACTACCGGTGTTCCCTGCTGCCAACCAAGCGAAGAAAGAACCGTAGGACTGCATCCTTTTGAGAGGAAGGAAGGGAAAGAGGGAGAGGATCTTCTTCATAGGGGTGGTTCATCATCTTCCTGCGATTCTTCAAGGGTAACGACGAGTGTTCTTCGCTGTTTGATTAGTATATTATGCGTTTACGGTTTCGTTTAGTAGATCGATTACTTTTGCTGCTAGATCGCGTTCTGTCCAGATTAGTGTGTGGAAGTTTTGGCATCCTTAGAAGCAGAATCTGGGAATCTTGTCTCCTAGAGATAGTTGGTTTTTGTTCTTAGCTTTAATTGGCCGCCAAGAACACCCAATTCCGATATACGGTTTAGAAGTTACGTTGATTTAATTGCTGCTGTCCCAAAATCCTGACGAGAATCTGCAGTCGTTTTGATTAATAATTAAGAAGCTGTTAGAGGCCGAATTGGAGGTCTCCATCACCTAGAGAGTTGTAGGTTATCTCGTTATCTTTCATTTCCGACAAGAATCACGTCATTTGGACCTCCGTAGCAAAAGTTATGATTTTTCTTAGGCAGTCTGTGCTGTGGAATGATGGCTGGTCTGACAGGTTTTAGTGTTTCGACTTAAGCGTATACTTAGAGGAAAAATCAGAGGGGCTCACCATAACTAAAAATGTAGATAATACTTCCAGCTTTCAGGAAAACTAAAATCATGAAATTCGGACGAACGTAAAGAAAGTTATGATAGTTTCTTTGTTGCTGTCCAGAGACCAGCGCAAGAATTGATACTCTGTTGTATGGCTTGGTAGGGCTAGTAAAGGGACGAATCAGAGAACCTCACCAACTAGGTTTAGAAGAAATTCAATAACCTTTTCAGAATGTCCAAGATCTCTTTATTTGGATTTCTGTACAATTAGTTATGTTTTTGAAGGTGACTGTCCACTGGTAGGACAGACTGGTAGTTAGTAATAGAATTGGGGACCGCGTTTTAGTGGCCGTTATGCTCAGTTGTATCTATAGTTTTGCTTTTGAATCTATATGGTAGCCTTAGCGTGTCTCATATGTTATCCAGTGTGGGTTTGATTCGGGAGCAGCACGTATCCCCAACCTCCTCGTTCGCACGGTTGAGGCAAGTGCATTGTTGTTAAATGGGTGTGATTGATTGGCTATGTTTGTGTGCTATTTGATATATGGTTGCATAGCAAGATGGCTTACTTGATGAATGTTTAAGTATGGTGATGACTCAAATTATGCTTATGCTCTCTGTGGTTCAATGTTGTTGTCTTTTGGTAAGATTGATGATGAATGAGAGATGAGCATTTGCATATTGAGAGCATATTGAGGCTTAGTCACGGTGACCAAGCATGTTTCACTGAGATCCCGTCATGAATGTGGCGGGCCGAGATCCCTCACTCGTGGGCGTGGGCTTGAGGTCCCGTTACTTGCGAATGTAACGGGCAGGTGGTCCTGTGCGTGCGGCGCCGCGAGCATGGGTATCTTGGCGGCGGTTGCATACTCTGCATTACGGTGTAATGCACACGAAGAGTTAAAGATAAAGGTTCCTTGAGCATTGCATTTGCATATGAGATGTTCTATTGTTGATCTCCTTTACATGTATGTTGATGTTATAGTTTTTATGTACTTGCTGATGCTGTGGACTCACTCTTGCTTTATTGTTGTTTTAGGTACAGAGCCAAGAACGACATGCATAGGGGAAGTAGTGCGCTAGTCACACATGCCACATGAACTAAATAAAGTTGAATGATCTTGGATCGTAATTGTTTTTAGTAATTGGGCAAGATACTCAAAGGTTCATTATGTCTTGTCTCTTGCGGGGTTTAAGTATAATAATGATGAGTAGTGGAACTTTATACTTCATTGGATTGCTAGATACTTAGCATGTCTTTGTTTATCTTTTGATGTGTGCGGATGATAGTTTAGTTAATTTATGAATTATCGTATGTTGGAACCTCAGTGTAATTAATTTCTGAGGAGGTTCTGCAAATTACTATAGTTGCCTTGATTAGAATTATTAGGGTTTTGTTTAGTAGCATTCGGGCTCATGTCGAGTGAGGGTGTTCTGAGCCTGACGAGAGCAAGCTGATCGGTCTTTGGAGATGGCGTGGTAGGGAGGTGGCGCCATGGGGTGGCGCGGCGAGGAGCAAGCACTGGCGGCGGAGAGGCAGCGGTGGGAGGTGGCGCCATGGGGCCGGGGTTGAGTCGGAGGGCCCGAGGTGCGAGGCGGCGGCGTCGGTGGGCCAGTGGGAGGTGAAGAGCATCCGGTGAGGCGAAGAAGCGGCGCTGCGACGCGAGGACTTGCGCGGCGGCCAAAGTGGGAGGAAGGGGAGTGAGGGCAATAGCAAGAGGCAGCGGCGGCACCAAAACAATTGGGGCGGCGGCAGTGTAAAGGGGAGGAGCGAGGTTAACTAGGGTTTGGGGTACCAGTTCCTCCTCTTTTATTATCAACAACTGCCAGCCCCAATAATGGTCCATGGGCTGAAGCCCATCTCAATTCCCCCTCTAATCCTGAATTAATTCTTCAATTAATTATAATAAATTATTAAGTACTCAAATAATTAAACAGGATATTACAAATCGTCGCTCGAAATTTGTGTGAGATCAACATCAGACTCTTCGGCCTCTGTCATATCCTTATCACTTTCTTCTTCCTCATGATATTCCTCATCTTCTTCATCATTGTCACTCGATTCTCCTTCTGCTTCATCCTCAGTCACTTGAGGTAGCCTTGATGATTGTCCTTGGTATTTTGCTTTTATGGCTCAAACAAAAGCGACAGTCTCTGGATTGCTAACTGTGAGACCCCGGTTTATTAAGCTTGTAATACTTAGCCTTCCACTGGCTCTAGCATCACAAATAAAATAACCCATGCCTCGATGGACATGTGCTTCCCAGAAATGCAGCACATATACATCCAAAGTCATGCATCATTCTCATAAAACAATATATAACAAGTCTAGCAAAAGACATACATAATAATTAGTTATTACAGAACAGCCGACTGGCCAAATAACATAAGTATTAAGTAACAGCGGAAGCAAAAGGTGCCATAAGATGGCTTAAACCAAAAAACGACCGGTTAGCCACATAACACCACAGGGCAACCGACCGGGTCGCCAAGCTAGTCGCCCCACACACTGCCACAGCACAACTCACAAAAGTGAGGCCCTTCGGGCTCACCTTCTTCCTCTGCACATAACAAGCAATGCAGATGAGTACAATAATGTACTCGCAAGACTTACGAGTAATAAGCCTATACATAACTACATGTGAGCTGAATTCAAAGGAAATGGTTATATGGTTATTTGAACGCATAAAGCAAGTTTCATTTGCAATAATGTAATAGATTGAAGGCAATTTAACAAATCAGTTTTTAAGCATTGAAATAACAGCGAGTAACAATAAGTAACAAGTAACCACCTAGAAGTGACTAACCCAATAGCCACCACACATAGCATGAATTCCTGATTCATACCCCCCATCAAGTTTTAATTAAAATGTTGTAGTCTAACTCTTGAAAGACTTCCCCAAGTGTGTCCATAACCTAGAACAAGGCTATACGAATAGTTTTGACCCTGCAGGGGTGTACCAATGTACCCACACTTCAGACCATCTTTAAGCTACAAGATTAGCACACTTCCAAAGGTATGCCGGCACGGCTAAGTCCTACGAGACATTTCCAATATTGTGTATCAACTACGAGTCACTCATATGGATAGAAACACATACACTTACATTGTAAAGACGAAAAGACAACTACCCCTCGGGGTAAAGCTTTTCAGGCAACTACAATGCTCCCACACATATCCATCTCATTTTACCACAACACAACGCACACACGCCCTCCTGCGACTCGTAGCCAACACACGCCAAAGTACTAAGTCAAGAGAGGTCCCATTTCCCTCTAGTGTGATTAGCACGCAAGAATGCTTGGTTTAGTGTAACAAGATGTTCGGTCCTTGTTGACTCGGGCACCATTCCAGTCACACCTAAAGATCACACCATCATACCATTGTGCCCAAGTCCAAATCACTTTGTTTTCAGTTTTAGTTTTTGTAATTAAACATAGCACAAAGCTAAAATATAGAAACATAGTAAGCATTTGTGTGATCAAGGTTATCGACAAGTTGATAACCGCCCATTTCTACCGACTTTGTATTTCCATAACTTCTTTACATCAATTGTTCAAAGCATACAGGAAATACAAGATGTAAGAAAAGTTTTAATTTCTAATCATTTTCTTACATTTGAAACACAAGTCTGAAACTTGGGATGTTACACTAACCTTTCTTTGAGAAGCTCGTACTGATGTTGATGTACTGACGTTGGTCTTTGCTGCCTGTCGAGCTGCTTCCCTTAGAAGAGAAAGACCAGAACTAGGAACAAGAGGATTATATCTATCTTCTGGAACTCCAATGGAGGAAGCTCCCTTTGTAACACCCTGGCTATGCGATAGCCAAGATGTTACCTAAACTTCTAACATGAATCACTAACCCATTCAAGAGGAATAGTGTCAAGATTATTATCGGTAAATGTAAACCAATAACTAGAACCATCAAAACTCAAAGACGAATAATAGAAAACATCATGACACTAGTTATTACAGTTCATAGCTCTCAAATAAAGGTAATAACAGATTTACTATCTAATTTGTGAAATAATGGTAGAGTGAGTGATGGAATGAATTCCTCCTTGTGACTACTCCCTTCCCATAACGTGTCGTCCTTAGAAGTTATTTAAAACAACACTAGCAAGAGTGAGTCTACGACTCAGCAAATACAATTGAACACTATGGAAAACATTAGAATGAAGACATCTCAATCACAACATTTAGAATACTTAAGAACTATCATGCACTTTATGCAAGTATGAAATGCATCCACTTCTCTTCTGCTTATACCAGTATAGCCAGTGAACACCTGTCGGTGTTCACTCAGGCCCGCATTATACAAAATACAGGGATTCAATGCCCGTATGAAGAATCTTTCAAACGAGGATCCAATTTGCCCACATTGGAATGGTGGATCTTACTTGCCTATATTGGAATGATGGGACTTCACTACCCACTCCCGTGGGTAAATCATGAATGAATGAATGAAGACATTGTAATGAAAAACATACTTGCAACGAAGCATGCGATAACAACCATAAAAGGAACAAGTAATACTGGAATTAATCACAATTCGTAGAATTTAACCATTTCGTAAGCACCAGTCACTTAGCAAATAAACAGTCAAGTCAATTCAAATTGTACTTGCCTTTCGCGTTGCGACATGTTAGGAGGTAAAGAAGGTGCCACTAACCCCGATATCACACCTCCTACAACAATTAAGTTATTCAAAACAAGTTCGACAAGATAATAAGACGCTATTCATAATGCTCTCAAATGTCTTCCCAAAACCCAAGGTCTAGTTATTTGATTTACTTAAATCGAACGACATACAAGCAGAAAACTTCAACTGGACAACAACCTTATAAAAAACATAACTTTCACTCTGTTAATCATAAAAAGGCAAACTCAGATTGTCTAGAAAGATAAAAAAATTATCTACAAAAACCTTGTTGGTGCAAACCCCTATTTTGTAATACCTCGAATATCAAATAGAGAGAACATATTATTCGGAAGAGAAATTTATTCAAATTTGAATGCACTAAAGTTTAGAGGAAAATTAAAAGAAAATTCAGGATTTGAGGGAGGATTGGACCTTGGGCTTTCAGCCCAAGGCGTCCTAGGTCCTAGCCAAGTGGGTCGGCCTTTTAGTGGAGTCAAGAAGGGGGGTCCCCTTCCCCAAAACCCTACCCTCTGCTACAGTACCACACCGCCTTTGGCGCACGGCGCCTGCAGTAGCAGCCCCCTCCGTCTTTGCTTTACAAGATGAGGAAGACGCTCCGAGGTGCCGCTGGCCATGGTGGAAGGAGAAGAAGGGAGAAGAAGGGAGAAGAAGAAGGGAGGAGAAGAAGAAGATCCTCTTCGTGGGTTTTTGTTCAGCGTTTCATGCATCTCCAAGGGTATCAATTCGTTTCCCCGCTGTTTTGATGTTGTTTAGATGCGAAACCGATTAGAATCGTTTGGATCAAAGTCAGTCTGCAGTAGATTCGAATCTGTCCAGTATGTTGCGTGGGCTGTTTCGACATCTTAGAGGCCGAATCAGAAGTTTTGATATGCTAGAGTTATTTAGATAATGTTCTTAGCTTTCGGTGGCCGCCAAGAACACCTGATTCCGACATACGGATCAAAAGTTATGATCGTTTTAGTTTCTGCTGTCCAGAACTCTGACGAGAAATAGCAGTCTTTGTAGTTGATAAAATATGACCTAGTTAGTTAATGATTCAGAAGACTTTCCCATAACGACTTTTGTACATGACCTCATTAGCTTTCAGTATTGATAAAGAACACCCCATTTGGATTTGTAGAACAAAAGTTATGCATGTTTTAAGTTGACTGTCCAGAATCCTGATGAGAATAAAATATTAGTTTTCCTTTTGATATATGATCAAGTTAATGGTAGATTCAACGCTTTCGCTCAACTAGGTTATTGTGGATAATCTTGTTACCTTTCAAACAAGCCTGAGAACACCCCTTTTTGAGTTTTATAGCAAACGTTATGTTACTTTTACTGTTGCTGTCTGCCAAGGTTCCCTGTTAGAATGTGGTTTAATTCGAACAAATGTGCACAATTAATTGACGGAGTTGGGGTATGTGTTAGGAGCGATGCGAGTAGTGTCATGATGTCTTGGTTCTTATTGATTAACTTTGGTGTAGGGGTGAGGCGCGAGGTTAGCGGCATCATTGTTGCCTCAACGCATCGCATAGCGCTAAAGGCAAGTACACCGGCGTTTGTATGAATTGTGTGTGTTGGATGCTTGAGGTTCATCTTGTGTTTTCATTTGATACGAGAAGTTCCGATGATCATGTTCATGTTCCGTCTACGGGAGTGGAGTCTATCTTCGTTGGAGGTGATGCTAGTCCTTATTCATAAGTACATCGACAAGCATATATTTTGTGAATTTTGGATACCTATTGTTCGTGTTGTATCTTCATTTGATAAGTGTCAAGCTTCAATGATATATTCTTTTCATATGTGTGGATATGATGGTAGTCATAATACATAAGATCATTCATGCATCCATGTTCATGTTCCGTCCACGGGAGTGGAGCTCCACGAGAGTGGAGTCTAAAGTCCTATCTGTAATACCCCAAATGTATTCGAGAGAGAAGAAATAAATTAGAGACAAGGACCAATTAGAAAAGTGTTTTAACAGGAGATTAGAGGGGGATTTATGCATAATTTCGACAACTTGGGCTATGGGCTTTCAGCCCACAGCATTTAGGCCCATGAGGGGCTGGCTACTAATAAAGAGAGGAGGGAAACCCTAGATGAGTTACTGTAGAACGATGTGCTACAGTACCGCCGCCGCTACAGTACCATGAACAGTGCACGCCAATTGGAGGAAGAAGCGATCACCGGGAGATCGATTGGCCAAGAAGAAGGAGATTGCGGGAGGTGGCCAGCTGTTGGAGGAGGAAGAAGGTGAGGGCGGGACCATCTTTGGGGAGAGTTCGCTAGTGGGTGCTCTTCGTGCCCGGCGATCGGTTCGTCAAGGTAACCTCCTTTTCCCTCGTTTAGATGTGTTAGCGCTTAATTGTTCTTTGCCGGTAATTCTGTCGTCTCAGGACAGATTGCATTAGAGGGACGTTTTGGTGTGGTTAAGTGCGGATTCAGTCTTGGTCATCTCCTAGAAAGTTGTAGAGGACGTCACTAGCTTTCAATGAAGTGCTAGATCGTATTTTTTGGACCTCTGTAGCAAACGTTATGAATTTATTAGTGGAACTGTTCTGCGAGTCTGTCAGTAGTTTGACAGGTTTTAGTAATCTGACTTGTTCGATCAGATAACGAGAGAATGAGAGGATCTCAGTATAACGAAAGTTGTAGATAATTGTCGTAGCTTTCAGGGAAGCACAAGAACGTGAAATTTGGACAAACGAGCTGAAAGTTATGATCAATTTAGTGTACTGTCCAGAGAACCTGACGTGAAAACGATGTTCTGTTATTTCGGATGTTAGGGATAGTAGATGGCCGAAACAGGAAGGCCCACCAACTAGGTTTAGTTGGGGAATTTGATAACCTTTCAATGAAGTCCAAGAACACCTAATTTGGAGCCCTGTACGAAAGATATGAATTTTAGAACATGACTGTCCACAGAGGGGACAAGCGACATCTAGAAACTGAGGTTGGGTTCGCGCTAAAGGAACTTTTGTGAGTTCGTGTTTACTTTTATGGTTTGAGTGGTCCTTTATTGCTGTCTTAGCATTTCTTAATTGAATGTTTAGGTGGGGACTGGTTCGGAGCGGCACCCTCTTCACGTCCTTCGTTCACGCACGGTTGAGGCAAGTGCATCGTTGGTACTTTGTTTGTGATTGCTTGGGCATGAGTATGTGTTTGAAGCATGTTTGTGTCATAGGGTTGTTGACAAGTATGCTTTATTCATGGATGTTGTTTATTGCCTTTGTTTCTATGATGATGAAAAGAGATGGTGCATATGCATAGTGATATCATGTTGAGGCTGGTCTTGTGATGACCAAGCATGCACATCTTTGAGGTCCCGTCATGAATGTGGCGGGCTTGAGGTCCCCACACTTGTGGAGTGTGGGCTTGAGGTCCCAATACTTGCGGAGTATTGGGCAATTGGTCCACTGTGCGTGCGCGCCTGAGCATGGGTATCTGGCGACGGTTGCATACTTTGCATTACCAGTAAATGCAAAAGAGATAAAGAATCCTTGAGCATTGCATCGCATGTGAATGATTTAATGATGTTCTCCGAATGTGGATGCGGATTTTATGATTTGACTTATGTGACTTTTTATTTATGTACTTGCTGAGTCTGTGGACTCACTCTTGCTTTCTTCTTTGTTTTAGGTACCCAATTCAAGCGCGGCATGCATGGGAGGAGTAGCATTATGTTTACACGCACGGCCATGTGCTTTAATTCTCGAGACCATGCCTTAATAAATAAGCTATTGTTCAAGGATTTGTCATGATTATATTTACGCATTGGATTAATTGTAATAATGATGATTAGCTTAGTTGGATGCTTGAGGACTTGTTCAGTTGATTAGCAAATTCCTGAGAACTTATTGATGATCTTGAATATTGCAATGTTTCGTTATAGTTCTCTTTTAGCCATTGAAACCCATGTGAAGTGAGAAATACAAAGGAGATTCTGCCGAATTTTAGTAAATTGTCTAGCTTAGATTTGTGTAAGGTTACCTTAGTAGCATTCCAGGCTCATTGTTGAGTTAGGGTGTTACAGTTGGTATCAGAGCGGGCTGTAGGTCCGTGGTGATTGGATTTACAACTTAGGCAATTTAAATTACTAACATTTTGTAATGGTTAATGAACTTAAAAACTTGACACACTTGTGCACAGTAGGATGGGATGGGTCAAGCATTGCATTTACGCTTCTGTTATATTGTATTGATGATTCCTGTTATGAGATAACCTTGTATACTTATAATATGATTCTATGATTAGTATGAGTGATGGTAGCGCATGTTGAGAGGTTGAGGTCGTGGTTGTGGCCCTGGGCTTTACCATGTCACGCCATCTTTTGTGGTATGAGAACAGGGAAGTAGTTACCTCAGATGTCTTAGTATAGGCGTCGATAGTGAGTATCTTTAGAAATTTGTTCGCTTAGTGAGTTGAATTTGGTCAACTCTTGTCTAGTAGTGATTGATGAATTTCTTTGGGTCAATGGTTCATTGCAGTTGGTGGGTTTCGTTGAGAAGGATTGATGTGTTTTCATTGGCTTAATTTGACCGTTAAAGCAATTACTATTTTCCCAACTGTTGAGTTAGTATTGCGGCTGGTGGACTTGGTTAGTTGTCAATATTGACCTTTATATTGGAGATTTGTCTTTCTTGTCGGAAACATGACCCATTTATTCGTTGGATGTTTTTGGTTAATGAAAGTTTCCTCTTGCAAGTCTCTTAGTGTGTGGAAGCTTTGACTCAATAAAGTTTCTTTGGGTATTTTGAGTGTAGAAGTTGAATGGTTCTTGTTTATGAAAGAAAATATTAAACCCTTTAGCAATGTCTTCTCGTGGTTAAGGCGAGAGGTTATAATCAAAGAAATTGATGGATATGATATGAGTTATCAAGGTGGAGTGCATGGCGTAGTGCTTGATAAATCTAACGAGTGTCCACAGGAGTGAAATCGATCAAATTGACGTTGTCCTCTAGTAGTCCTTGATGAATGTGATCGGGAGCATGACCACACTTAATTAGAATCAAAAGAGTTATTTAGAAGTGTGGAACATGGTGAAAAGGTTGATTATTAGAATCGTTTAGTTTGCTAAACTTGCTAGATTATTTTGGTCTCAATGGATTAATCTAAGCGTGTTGGAAGAAATATAATGATGTGTTCGACCATTGTCTTAATAGATGATAATATAGAATTTTCTTTAATGGGCTATTTGTGATCTTATTTAAGCTCGTGGGAATACAAATAGAGAAAGGACCATCAATTCGTCCATGATTGAATGATCATCAATGATTTATGATGGCCTCTAGATTGGAATTAGTGTATACTAAAGTAGTGGGAGTATTTGAATAGGAGCGGGGTTGAAATTTAAAAGTGATTTATTTACATGTGTTAGTGAGGTTGTATTGTGGCTGCAAGCCCTTGTTAAAAGAGGTTTGCATGATGGTGAAATTGTTGGATAATAGCATGTTGTTGATGAAGGGTTTTGGTGTAACCTTTTAGATTGTGTAGTAGGTTCCCTCTAAAATAGAGTGGTTGTTGTAGTGAGAGTGTAAGAATTTGGAATACACTCAATTAAGGATGAGATGATAAAGGGATATGTAACTTTTGGTTAAGCCTTTAGGGACTTTATAAAGGAAGAGTTGGCGTTAACAAACATTGTTAAGAGTGAATTATTCTTGATGTTAGTAGCATGGTCTACAAGAGATTGTGAGCGTTGGAGTGGTGATGATTCTTCTAGAGAGAAAGTAAGTTGATTGCTTTTCGTAATATTGGATAAATGAAATGTTTGGAGTTTTGCATTCGTGATCCTTTGAGAGTTCATGATTTATCAGAGATAAAATTAGTTTGAATAATGTGACATTTTGGAAGGTTCTAACTAGTTTCTAAGTGATTAATGTGATTCAGTTTAAAGACACTTCATGTTTGGGTTGACAAGTAATGATGTAATAAAGAGAATTGCTTTATTTGTTGTGGAAAATGAGTACCATAAGTATTTGAGGTTGGAGTTACGAATTGAAATCTGTAACTTTTCATCATTCTGACTTAAGAGTTTCTTGGTTTCCATAGCAATATTTTATTATGATTTATAGAGTTTTTTTAAAAATTCTTTCTTGAGGACATGTGCCCTCATTGTGGACTCATGTTTTGTTTCAGAGATCATTACTATTTGTGTTTCTCTTGGTCTCGTGCCTCTCCGACGAGCGAGGTTTTCTTGCGTGTTGAGACTTGTATTTGTTTGATTCTTCCCTTTTGAGAAAGGATTTAACCTTCTTGTGTTGCCAAGTCTCATAGAGTGTATTATGGTGATTGGTTGGTAGTGAACAAGTTTATGATAGTGGTGAGATTTTGGGAACAGATCTATGTGAAAAAGATTAGAAAGGTGAATTGGTTTCGACTTATAACTTCTTTGAGAGAATTCTAGGAATGTTTGTCATTGGAATACAATTGATTAGTGCTACAAGTAGGGAACCTATGGCAAATTATAATCCAAGGACTTTTGTTCATGCTAGAATGAGGGATTATTGAAAGTATGAGATCTGATAAATTTATTAGAGTATCGTGATTGGATAATTAACTGCGAGGTTGGGTAGATGATTTATCAGGATATGGTTTAATGAGAGAAATTAGCGAGTAAACTAAACATTACGGCAATTAAAGAGACAACAAGGGTTGTGGAGTTGTTGTCGATATGACCCTATGAGAGTTAAATTATTTCCAAGGATATCTTGGTCAAAGAATATATTTATTTATCGGCGTTAGTGATTGAGTATGTTTGAATCTTGATCAATCGATTATGGTTTTGCTGACGTGTATATTGTGGTTGTGTAAATGAATTAGATTGTGGATTAGAAAAGTCTAAGATTGGTGAAATAAACCGCCTTGGGGCGATTACTTGATTAGTGAGAATATGGATATTAATGGTGAAGTTATAGTTGAGTGTGTGAAATTTTAGTAAATGAATTTGAGAATTTCCTATCAAATATACTAAAAAAATCCAATAGGAGACTTGGAGGTTGATTTTGGGCTTTGCATTTTACGTTAGGAACTTGGAGACCCAATATTAAGTGTAGAGGTAGATGGATAGAAGCGAATTTTGAATAGTGTGTTCATCTTTGATAGAATACTTTGGGTAAAGTAAAGGAGTTTGTGTCTTTGAGAATTTGAAGTTGATTATCTTTAATAGAATGAGATGATGTGGTTGTGGGTGAAAAATCTTTATTGAGATAATAGAACTTTTTTCAAAATAATTCCTTGGTATAGGAGTGGACTAGAAAATCCTTTTGTAGATTAGTAGAGTCCTCTAAATAAGAAAAGTTGTTCTTTTGGTTTGAGGATCGTTTAGGATTGTCGATTAAGAGAAAGGAGTTAGTATGATGATTTGAAACCCATGATTTGGAAAAAGGTTATTTCTTAACATAACATCAGAAAAGAATGTTTTCTTGAGTAAAGAAGTGCTCTATTGGTTCTTGGTTGAGTTGGGTTTTATGACGGAGAACACGTACAATTTGAGTTGACTATATGTTGGCAAGGTGGTTCTTTCAGGTTCGGGAAAATAAATGAAGTGTTTGATTGAGCATTCGAGTGATTTCTTTTTGGCTTAGGTGGTGTTCATTTGCAAACTAACTTGTTGGAATGTGAAAAGGTTTTCATGAGGAATCTTCGATTTTGGATTTGCGTGTTTTGGAGGAAAGTTGGAATGACATGGTGAATCCTTTGTTTTTTTGGTTGAATCTGCTTATTAAAGTTTGATTAAAATAAATCTTGTTGTGCATCCCTGCGTAATGGAGGATCTCCTTATTATGATGAAGAGGTCGACTGAGAGATGGAACAAGAGTTCTATATGTTACATGCAAGTTTGGTGGTTTGGACCCGAAGAGATAGATAGCCTAACGTATATTTGGTTGTTCTGGAAGTTACGGGGACTTCGGAAGGAAGCCATTCACTAGGACCGTCTCGAGTTATGGAGCAGGGAATATAACGTGTTGGGTGAACTGGTGTTACGAGAATCTGGAGCCATTACGAGTGTGAAGATTCGTTGGGCCGGTGACCCACGAGTAAGGCGTGCCCTCGAGTGATATCCGTTGAGTGACTCTTGAAAGGATGGGGCGAGTAATAAGGCGTAACACGTCAGTTGCATCAAGGTGTCGTGGTTCCATAATTTTGAGAGTAAGACGACTTGGGAATTGGAGTCTCACATGCGCGATCGAATCGAATTATTCACTGCGGTATGTGGTAATGTCGGTATGTTCTTAGCGTGGTTATTCTTTGGCGTTAAGTGTGAGCGAGTCGGGTCGAATTCCATTTAAGGGGTAGAATGTAATACCCCAAATGTATTCGAGAGAAGAAATAAATTAGAGACAAGGACCAATTAGAAAAGTGTTTTAACGGGAGATTAGAGGGGATTTATGCATAATTTCGACAACTTGGGCTATGGGCTTTGACCCACAACATTTAGGCCCATGAGGGGCTGGCTACTAATAAAGAGAGGAGGAAACCTAGATGAGTTCTGTGAGAACGATGTGCTACAGTACCGCCGCCGCTTCTGAGTACCATGAACAGTGCACGCGCCAATTGGAGGAAGAAGCGATCACGGGAGATCGATTGGCCAAGAAGAAGGAGATGCGGGAGGTGGCCAGCTGTTGGAGGAGGAAGAAGGTGAGGGGCGGGACCATCTTTGGGGAGAGTTCGCTAGTGGGTGCTCTTCGTGCCCGGCGATCGGTTCGTCAAGGGTAACCTCCTTTTCCCTCGTTTAGATGTGTTAGCGCTTAATTGTTCTTTGCGGTAATTCTGTCGTCTCAGGACAGATTGCATTAGAGGACGTTTTGGTGTGGTTAAGTGCGGATTCAGTCTTGGTCATCTCCTAGAAAGTTGTAGAGGACGTCACTAGCTTTCAATGAAGTGCTAGATCGTATTTTTTGGACCTCTGTAGCAAACGTTATGAATTTATTAGTGGAACTGTTCTGCGAGTCTGTCAGTAGTTTGACAGGTTTTAGTAATCTGACTTGTTCGATCAGATAACGAGAGAATGAGAGGATCTCAGTATAACGAAAGTTGTAGATAATTGTCGTAGCTTTCAGGGAAGCACAAGAACGTGAAATTTGGACAAACGAGCTGAAAGTTATGATCAATTTAGTGTACTGTCCAGAGAACCTGACGTGAAAACGATGTTCTGTTATTTCGGATGTTAGGGATAGTAGATGGCCGAAACAGGAAGGCCCACCAACTAGGTTTAGTTGGGGAATTTGATAACCTTTCAATGAAGTCCAAGAACACCTAATTTGGAGCCCTGTACGAAAAGATATGAATTTTAGAACATGACTGTCCACAGAGGGGACAAGCGACATCTAGAAACTGGGGTTGGGTTCGCGCTAAAGGAACTTTTGTGAGTTCGTGTTTACTTTTATGGTTTGAGTGGTCCTTTATTGCTGTCTTAGCATTTCTTAATTGAATGTTTAGGTGGGGACTGGTTCGGAGGCGGCACCCTCTTCCGTCCTTCGTTCACGCATGCGGTTGAGGCAAGTGCATCGTTGGTACTTTGTTTGTGATTGCTTGGGCATGAGTATGTGTTTGAAGCATGTTTGTGTCGTAGGGTTGTTGACAAGTATGCTTTATTCATGGATGTTGTTTATTGCCTTTGTTTCTATGATGATGAAAAGAGATGGTGCATATGCATAGTGATATCATGTTGAGGCTGGTCTTGTGATGACCAAGCATGCACATCTTTGAGGTCCCGTCATGAATGTGACGGGCTTGAGATCCCCACACTTGTGGAGTGTGGGCTTGAGGTCCCAATACTTGCGGAGTATTGGGCAATTGGTCCACTGCGTGCGGCGCCAGCGTGCATGAGTATCTGTGACGGTTGCATACTTTGCATTACCTGTAAAATGCAAAAAGAGATAAAGAAAAGAATCCTTGAGCATTGCATACGCATGTGAATGATTTAATGATGTTCTCCGAATGTGGATCTGATTTTATGATTTGACTTATGTGACTTTTTATTTATGTACTTGCTGAGTCTGTGGACTCACTCTTGCTTTCTTTCTTTGTTTTAGGTACCCAATTCAAGCGCGGCATGCATGGGAGGAGTAGCATTATGTTTACACGCACGGCCATGTGCTTTAATTCTCGAACCATGCCTTAATAAATAAGCTATTGTTCAAGGATTTGTCATGATTATATTTCGCATTGGATTAATTGTAATAATGATGATTAGCTTAGTTGGATGCTTGAGGACTTGTTGGTTGATTAGCAAATTCACGAGAACTTATTGATGATCTTGAATATTGCAATGTTTCGTTATAGTTCTCTTTTAACTGTTGAAACCCATGTGAAGTGAGAAATACAAAGGAGATTCTGCCGAATTTTAGTAAATTGTCTAGCTTAGATTTGTGTAAGGTTACCTTAGTAGCATTCTAGGCTCATTGTTGAGTTATGGTGTTACACTATCAATTCCAGTATGGGCATGTGAAGTCCCACCATTCCAATGTGGGCAGTTTTGGACACCCGTATGAAACGTTCTTTATATTTTCTAAAGCTTAATTGAATTACTGGAATTAAATAAAATGAAAAGGTCAAAAGAAAATCCAGAAAACCTAACGGGCCGAAAGCCCATGGCCCACCTCTGTTTTTCGGCGCCTCCGGCTTAGCCCGCCGCTCTTTCTCTCTCTCTCCCTCATTCCCGACCCCACCCGCCAGCCGCCTCCATGCCACTGCCGCTTGGGCCCGCCGCACCCTCTTCTTCCTCCTCCTCTTCTTCTCCACGT
Source organism: Ampelocalamus luodianensis (assembly GCA_036346255.1). Classification (NCBI taxonomy): domain Eukaryota; kingdom Viridiplantae; phylum Streptophyta; class Magnoliopsida; order Poales; family Poaceae; genus Ampelocalamus; species Ampelocalamus luodianensis. The sequence goes on along the minus strand of JAYEVH010000139.1, from coordinate 65,024 downwards.
TGCCCGCGCGTCTCCGCCATTTCCGCCTCGTCCGAGCTTCGCCAAACCGCTGCCCAACTCCCGCTTTCCCCGTGCACGTGCGCACACGACCTGGCGTGCCTAACCGCCCTCGCCCCACTCTCTTGCCCCACCTTCTCCTCTCTCTCCACGCCGCTTCACCCGCGCGCCCAAACCGTCGCCGCCGCCATGACCACGCCCACGATCTTCCCCTAACGGCCTCCTCCCGCCCTATAAATAGGAGCACGGTGAGCCCCTCGTTGCACTCATCCCTTTCCCCCGACTCATAGCCTCTCCCCTCCTCTTCTCCGACCACGATCGAGGATTTTCTCCGCCGGCCGCCGCAATCTTGGGCCGACGATTCCGTCGCCACCGTCGACGCCCGTGCCTCGCCGACGACACCACCGGCATCGCCGCCGCCAAACCCACCTCGTGCGCACACGGCCGCCGAACGCCACGAGTCACCGCGCGCGCCGTCCGAACATCGCCGCCGCCATTTTGCTCGCCGCCGGCCGACGCCTCGCGCCCATCCGCCGCTTTGGTAAGCGTCGCACTCCCCACCCCCACCTCCACGCGTTGAGCCTCTCGGCGGAGCTCGCCATGGCACGTAGCGCCGGCGAGCTCGCGGCCGAGCCATCGTCGGCTTTGGGTGACATGGCACCGCCACGTGGACGCCACCGCACGGCCACATAGGCGCCACCTCACCTCCTCGCCTACGTGGCCTTCCCGCGTGTGAGCCGAGGTGGCAAGCCCCTCGGTGCTGCGAACCAGGCCCATGGTAGACCCACGACATTTCGTGGGCCTGGTCCATGGACTTGGGCCCACATGTCAGCGGAAGAAACCCTTTTTCTTTTGGAAAATAAATCGGTCGGAAATTCATTTTCTGGAAGCTGATGTCAGCATTGCACAATAATTAGATTTTCCTTTAGAAAAATAATTCAAGAAAAACTGAAAAATCAGAATTTAGGTTTTAAAATGGGTTTAAACTTCAAAAATTCATAACTTTTGCATATGAACTCCAAATTGGGTGATTCAAATTGCAAAATTTATATAAAATTATAATCTAACTAACTAAACCAAAATATTTCAATTTGGAGTTATTTTTATCTATGTTTTTGAATTTATTTGAATTTTAATTTGAATTATCGTATTTTCACGTTTAGACTTCGACGACTCCAGAGAGTTCGACCAATCTGAGGATTTAGAAATCCAAGACATCAACGAAGGCAAGTTACACCATTGACCATATTGCCCCCAGTATTTTAAGTTATTTTCAGTTTTTAAATTCTTTATCGCGTGCATATGTTTGTATAAATATTTTAATGTCATGTTTTACATATAGTTAATTCCATGTGTTATTGTATGGCCAATTTGAATGTTGTATCTGACTACCTTGATACCATAGGCAAGATATTATCAAAATTAAACATATGCTTAGCCAGGCTTAGTTCACACTTACAGAATTTGGGAGAGTTTCACCAAATTTCTTACAAATTTGATTCAAACTTGACATTATGGTATTGTTTTACCACATGGATTTATAAAAGAGAGTTTTATTCAAATAAAATCAAAAATGGGTTTGGACTTGGGCGAAATGGTCGGAATGGTGGGTGTAGGTTTATGCACGGGATTGATCTAGTTAAGATTAAGGCCCACAGTTTGTAGGAATGACGCCCAAGTAAATTGAGAACCGGTCTTTGAGCCGCTTGTTGCTATGCCTTATCGTACCACCACATGTCCTGTATGGGCAGGATTTGGCTAATTAATTTGTGATGTTCTAGTGTATTTATGTCATGTGATTATGTGGGTGTCGGTTAGGCGTTTTATTCCACTTGGCGCAAGAGGGCTTTGGAGGACAGTTGGTCAAAGGAGAAACCTTAGCGGGCATAAGTGCACTAGGATAGAACATTGTAAAGGCCTCATGGTAATTGCTCGATCCTGCGCCTACGGGGCGTGAATTGGTGCGACATAACGAGCATGTTACCTCGTGTGGGTAAAGTTGTACCAACTCTGCGAGTAAAAACTATTCGAATAACGCGTCGCGGTCATGGACATGCTAGCGGGGCCACTTAAAGTTAAATTGTTTTTGGTTTTAAATGCTTTATTAAATGCTTGAGGATGGTCAATCCTTATGAAAAATTGGGCGGGAAGCCAAGTGTTAGGAAGGGATCCTTCACTAAATCATTGGAGGTTATCCACATTGTAATATTGACATTTTAAAATATGATTTTAGTCTTGGTATAAAGCGCCTTAGAAATTACTATGATTATTTACTGAAAATCTTTGTTTATGCAAAACAACCCCGCCATACTCACTTGTTACCTTATGCATGCATTTTAATTCAATATTGGGTGTAACTTGCGAGCACGGAAGTTGTGCTCATCCTTGCTGAATAAATCTTATTCAGGAGAAGATTTCTTCCCCGACGGTGAGGATCCGGACAGAGAATTCGGGATCCTTCGCTCCCGGGTTTGACAACTATAAACTTAAAACAGGTATTTAAATTAACTTGATTATAAATAGGCATGTAATAATAATTTAAAAAGAATTTAAATAATTTAAAATATTAGGATCAAACATGATCAAAGATGTAACTTGCCTTGCTCCATTAATTGTTGTTCTAAAATGGTGTCAAAATCTAGCTCTCCAAAATCGTCAAAATCTATATGTGAAAATAATGCAAATTCAAATAAACTCCAAATTAAATAATTTAGGTTTTGGGAGATAGATATTGAATTTAGAAATTTGAACCACTTTAATTGAAGCTCGTATGAAGGAGAGCGGACTCTCAAAAGATTCACATGAAATGATAGAAATTTGGGAAATTAACAAAGAAAGAACCTGACATGGTTGGTGGCGAATTATTGTGAAATTCGAAATTCCGTTTGCATAGAAAATAGGAAAACCTTTTTAAATTCCAGAAAATTCAAGAAATTAATTAAATTTTCCTTTTTAACTTTAAATCCAAGAAAATCCCAGAAAGCCCAATACATTTTCTTTTTGACTTTATAATCCAGAAAATTCAAGAAAACCAAGAAAACTCTTTTAAATATCAGAAAATAAAAATGTATTATTAATTTTATTTTTAGTAACAAAACTTGATTTTTTAAAAAATTTGGCCCCATGCTGCCGCCTTAATTGTAAAAATAGCCCCTTGGCCTCAAAATTTCAAATTTGGTGCCCTGCCAAGTGCGGAAGAATTGGAGGCTGACACGTGTAACTTTTTGCACTAGGGGAGCGTGGAACGACGATGCCAAGCGCGGAAAACGGGCAGGCACGGGAACCAACGGTGTGGCGCAGAATATCGTGTGCCCGGCCTAGTTCCGCTCCACCGAAGCGCGGTAGCTTGTCGGTTACCTTCGCGGTACCGGTGTGCGGAAGATGTGTAACACCCTGGCTATTCGGAAGCCAAGATGCCACCTATTTACTCTAACATTCAACACAATGTGGAAGGATATGAATAAAGATAAACATCTAATGGAAATATTAAATCAACAAGATGTGGTGAAGGTATCCTTCCTTCACCATTTAACTTATTTTGTTTAATGTTCATCAATAATGAAGGTTCACAAGTAACAATGATTGAACTGTATCACGGAGAAGGTATCATTCCTTCTCCATTTAGAGTTATTTATTACAATTCGTCAATAATGAAAGAACGATAGAGACTAAATCATAAAGTTGAACTGGAATGTGGTGAAACGTATAATGAGTGCGTGTCTACTCCCTCCCGATCGGCCAGACATCAATGATCACCTAAAATAAACAACAAACAACAAGAATGAGTCGGGACTCGGCAAATCTGATAAATAATTAAACATACCACAAATACGACGAATACTCATCATTAAAGAAAGCGAAACATATGCGTAAGGATTATAAATGGAATAATGGAATGTATGGATTTAATGAAAGGAATGGACTGCACACAATGCTTATACCGGTATAGCTAGTGACACACCCATCAGTGTTCACTTAAACCCGTATTTATCGAAATCACGGGAATCCAAAATACCGTCTGAAGAACGTTTCATACGGTGTCCAAAACGCCCACATTGGAATGGTGGGACTTCACATGCCCATCTTTGGAATTGATGGGACTTTAGACTCCACTCCGTGGGCGGAACATGAACATGGATGCATTAATGAGCGTAAGTATTATGACTAACATCATCTGCACACATATGAAAGAACATACGCAAGGAACATAATCATTAGAACCTCTTGTATTCTTTAATCTCCACTCCGTGGATATTCCACTCCGTGGAAGGAACATGAATATTGAAGCTTCTCTCATATCAAACAAAACACAATACTAATCGTGAGCATCCAAAGATTTACAAATCACACAAAAGTCAATGTACTTGCCTTCGCGATGCGACGCGTTAGGAGTCAACGGCGGTGCTCTAAACCCAAGCCTCTCCGCCTACACGTATACTTGAAATAAGAACAACATATAACAGGCGCTTTCAATAACGTTTTACAACGCCTTCCCGACGACCCACAATATCTAGCTTGTTCTAATCTAAAAACAGATTACATCAACAATGAACTAGTTCTGGACAGCAGCACGAAAACACTCATAACTAATAACCTGGGGGCCGAAACGAGGTGAGCCCAAATCCTACATAAACTTAACGAACATATTTACAACATTCCAGTTGACGAGATAACCCAAATCGGCCAAATTAATTTGCTAACAGCTAAATGAAACAGCAGAACAGAATCTGTCTGAACAGCTAAGACATTAGAATTACAACGACCATAACTTTTAGTATACAACTCCGAATTGGGCGTTCTTTATCAATCTGAAAAGGCTATGAAATTATCTACAATAACCTAGTTGAGAGTAAACCCTGATTCGTCCATTAACATACACATATTTTAGAAGACAACTTAAAAGGTAATTCTCATCAGAAATCTGGACAGCAGAAACTAAAACGATCATAACTTTTGATTCGTACGTCGGAATCAAGTGTTCTTGGCGAACACCGAAAGCTAAGAACAATACCTACATAACTCTAGGAGATGGACAACTCAAATTCGGCCTCTAAGATCACGAAATAGACCACGCAACATACTGGATAGAACCAAACTAACAGCAGAAACAATTCGATCCAATCAATCTATTCGAATTCGCATCTAATAAGAACATAGCAGCGAATAACACTCTTTGTTACCCTTGAAGACTCGTATGAGACTGCTGAATCCTTGCGAGGTTCTCCTCTCCCCACTTCCCTTTTCTTCTTCCTTGGCCGCGGCAAAGCTCGTGAGCTCTCCTTCTTCCTTGCTTGACCCAGCGGCAGGCAGCACCAATGGGGAGGAGGAGGTGGAGAAGATGGGAGGAGAGGAGGGTGGCGCATGGGGAAGAGAGAGTGGTGGCTCTAGGGGAGGAGGCACAAGGAGGGAGGAGTTCTAGGGTTTTCACCGCACCCACATGGGCCTCAAGGTTAAAGGCCCGAGGCCCAAGTTCGAACGTTTCTCCAAAACTCGGAATGGAGTGATTCTTGTCTTCAAATTTAGCTAACTTATAGTACTTCAACTTCCTAGTTGTGGAGTTGTTCTGAAAATTCAGTCTTCATTATGAAATTTGCCTTGTAAGTTGACTCAGTTGCGGACCTTGATTCTCTGTACAGCCTACCTTGCGGGCCCCATATCTCAAACCTCAGAACTCCACATTAGGTCAATGAGGACTCTAAATTGTACTATGAGAAACGATCTACAACTTTGTAGTTATAAGGTTTTCCAATCGAAGCCGTTCCAATCGCGAAAATCACGCTGCAAGATGATTACCGATTCTATCATGTTTCTTTGCGAGGCAAATAAGGAATCTCTCAATCTCCTTATTTTCTCTGTAACTAGACGGGATATTACAAGATGGTTATCTCAAAATGCATGCCCATCTGCACATCGCCCGGCCCTCCTGCACAGCGTGCCTGGCCACCACGCGTCCATTGCCCGACCCCTCGACGCGCCAGCACACCTGCCCACCTAGCACGCGCCCTCCCACGTGTCGCCCAGCCCTCCCGCGCAGCGCACCCGGCCGCCATGGTGATGGCGCGTGCCCGCCCGGCCGGCCCCTTGCAGCACCTTCCCTGGATGGCATTAAAACACAGCGCCAATCGCCCGCCCGACAGCACGAACTCATTTGCATTTCTTTTGAGCCATGAACGAGAGACCGAGAGGGAGGCAGAGAAGGGAGGAATAGAGGTCGTGCAAGAAATTAAGTTGTTGGTGGTTTTTAGTTGCATTTTGGGTGGTTTTCATTCTGAATTTGAAGGTTGCGTAATTGTATAAGTTGTTGGTCGACTTGCGAGCATCAAGAAAAGGTAATTTTCATCCACATACGACTATGGTTTTAGCTACGTGATTAGCATGTAATCAAGCAGTGTAGTTAATTTGTTATTACCGTAATGGTTGCTTGATAGTGTGGAATGTGTTAGGTAACCATGCTTAGTTGACGTATATGTTTAGTTCATGTGGATGATGTTGCTTAATTAGTTGTGGTAATGTCGTCCTAGTCATGAGAATGATATGCGTGATGTTATTTGATTGTTACTTTAGCTAGTTAAGTAGTACATTTGTTGAGGTAATTAACTGTGGTACTATGGTATTATGTTGTACTTTCATATCATGCATGCATCTCTGTCCATGTTACAATTTGATGAAATTAGCATGTAGGGATTAATATAGTAATCCTTGATGCAGTAGAAATCTCCATTTGTGTTAGGTAGTGCAGTCTCCATTTGTGTTCCATAGTGTTTCCAGACTATGGAACTATCGTGAGAAAATCAAATAGTAGAACATTATTGCTTATACATAATCCTTTGCACTTTTCGCGTAAAATATGCAGTAAAGCATTCCTCTGTTTTGCAATTTCCAGCACTTTCTTTTCAATCGATCTTCCGATCGCTCGTTCTCCATCATCCGAACTCCGAATCTAGTGATTGAAGTTTACAAATTCATCTAAAATCGTAATCTTCCTTCTAGTATATATTTTATACTTTTGTGATTGTATTTGTATTTATTTATTTGTTTGTGTTTCTCGTTTTGCATGTAGAATCCAATGTCGTCGAAAATCTTCTCAACCAACAAGAGACCCCAGCCACAGAAGTCAAGTCTTCCTTAAACATGTTGATTGAAGACTTGTTCATGTTCTATGGTAATGGTCGCGTACACGGCAGGCCATACTGTTGGAAATATACCCTAGAGGCAATCATAGAGATGATTATATTTCATTATGTTCATAATATTTGATAATATGTTATCTTGTTCCTTGAATGAATCATCAGTTATATAGATCAATGAGTATGTGACTTGTTGGTGAAACTCTTTATCTTATATGATATCGTTCTAAAAGTATCCCTGGTCGAATGTCACTGGTCGGAACACCGGTGACTCTCACGATACATATGATGATTGATGACCATGTTTCACGGTCATGGATATAGAATATCGAATCAATAATGTGGACACATGTTAGAGAACATAGTATTGGATAAGACCCACCTTGAGACACTATTGAGATTGTTATGATTCTATGTGTCGTTAGTTGGTCTCAAGCAATGATGATGTATAATCCTTAGACCTGAGATCGGCATAGTTTCCTACATGTGTAATAGCACTCTTAGGGGTTGCCAAACGCTACTCCGTAACTGGGTAGTTATAAAGGTAGCTTTCGGGTATGCTATGAAACATGCGGAGCAATGTGACTGGTCGGATATGGGATTTACCCCTCCTAACATAACGGGAGAGATGTCTCTCGGCCCCTCGTTGTGGTCGAATAAAGAAAGTGCATGGCCATGCCACTAGTAGTCGAAGTGTCGACCACATGAAGTTATTCGACACTTGATCGAGAAAGTATTGAACAGTCCATGGTTGACACCTTATCTCACCTGGAGTTCAACCAGATGTCGTGAGGCAAAGGGAGAATACACAAGCAGGTCGTTCAGTTCCCGTAGTCGTAGACTGGTCGAAGTCGTATGGAGATGCGAACTAGTCGTAGACTACTCGAACATGATCACCAACCGGTCGTGGGAGTTACAAGCGGTCGTAGTTAGATACTAATCGGTCGTAAGGAGTTACGAACTAGTTGTAACTAATTATGGACTAGTCGTGACTAAGTACGAGCTGGTCGTAAGTGATAAGGACCTGGTCGTAGATCATATTGCATTAAAGCTCGTCCAAGATATTCTATGTGTGTTCGGGAATCGTTATGTGCTGCTAGGTACCGCTGACGACTCGTGATCGAGAAAGAGTTTCCGAGTCACAACCGATTACACACGAACCTATAGGGTCACACACTTAAAGGGCTAGGATTTGATTTGGATGGTCATCCGAATTCTTATAGGCCACGAGTTCCTAATGGGCCTTCTGTTCGGACCCATTATGGATGCCTATATATAGAGAGGTGGTGGCATGGGGTGAGGCGATCGGAAAATCTCTCTAGAAGAAATCCCGAAACCCTAATAGCCACGCTCTCCTCAACCACGCCACCGGCGCTAGCACTCCTGCGCGTGGTGTCCCTACCCGTGCGTGTGGATACCTTGGAGGTCTTTGTTGCGGCATCGGCACTAGGGCGATCCGCGACTCACGACGTTCATCGGAGTAGGAGGAGAAGGCGCGTGGCAAGTACGACTACGACTGCTTCAACTCGCTACATCGACTCTACTTCCGCTATGAGTCGGCGCGTCTAGTGGTAATCTCGTGATCTATCTCTTGCGGTTGTTCCTTGGTTGCGCGGTAAAATTTTTGTTTGTGCTATCGTAGCCTTCCCGCGATCCTTCACATACAGGGCGGACCTGTCAAATTGTGACCAGACCGAGATCCGAGCATCGGGTCTTAAGGGCATTGGCCTATGCGAGCTAAGGAGGTGTGTGCATTCCGCGTTCGATTGGGACACTGGAAGGAAGAAGCTACGCATCGAGGCATTGTATGCCTTAGTGGTGGGTGGTGCAGGGGAAACCTTTTGGCAACTTATGAAGGTGAGCAGTGACGCTTCGTAGGCCAACTACAAGGAGGTTGTGTGCAACCCTGCCGTTGTGATATATGCTAGGGCGATGGTGTATGTCCAGTTTGTGGAGAGGACAGAATCATCCACCATGGGTGGTTCTGGTAGAGCTGCTGGAGATGAAGTGCCTAGGTTGGTCTTCGGCGCTGATGCAGACGCTGGTGTTGGCGGAGATGTGGGCGAGGAAGTGGGTGATGGAGACTTGAGGAGGTGTGTGGAGACTTTCGAGCTGAACGAAGATGTGGAGAGGTGGTGGACAGCTCGTATTTACTACCATGAATACCTTGTCGAGCAGGTGGATGTACTGGAAAGCAAGGACGAGGCTATGGATACATCTAGGTCTAGAGAGGAGCCTGATGAAGAAGCTACTATGGGAGGTGTATTAGGTAGTGTTGTGACCACCGACATTGCGTATGTCTCGTCTAGATTGGACGACATCGCAGCGACATCCCTAGTTCTGCCATAGATAGAGGAGGCAGAGTGGGGGTTCAATGAAGATACTCTGCTCTTAAGGCAGCGCTTCCCTAACAAGAGCGTTGCCCAACAGGCCATTGCTAGATACATCGTCAACATTAGCGGAACGTATCGGGTGCATAGGTCCAACCCTAACACCTACATCGTCAAGTGTGTGGATGGATCTTGTCCTGGCAAGGTTCGTGTGTAGAGGTTTAGGGACGTCGTCACAGACTTCTGCATAACGGTGCTCAAGGATCACACATGCGAGCTTGCAGAGCCACTTCATAGGCACTGCAACCTAACCTCGTCATATGTTGTGGACATGATAAGCCACCTCGTTGTAGCTAATGTATCTATTTCGCCGAAGCTTCTTTTGGTAGATGTTGTCAATATGGTGGGCTTCCCCGTTGGCTACAACAAGGTGTGGTAGGCGAAACGGAAGGTTGTAGAGTGTATCTTCGGCACATATGAAGAGGCCTACGGCTTTGCCCCAAGAATGCTCCATCAGATTGTAGAATCAAATCTTGGGGCATACATTAATAAGCTGGAGCGGGTGCATCCTACACAGGGCCCGAATTGTTTTGTCCTTGACAGAGTATTATGGGCCTTTTGCCAGGCAAGGGAAGGGTTCAAGTACTATCGTCTCGTGCTATCGATGGATGGCACCTTCCTCTCTGGCAAGTACAAGGGCACCATCCTCATTGCAGTTGCAGCCAACGAAAATAACTAGTTACTCCCAGTGGCCTTCGCGATTGTTGGGAATGAGAACATGGATAGTTGGTTGTGGTTCCTTCCAAACGTGAAGCAAGCGGTGGTTCAAGACCACCTAGATGTGTGCGTCATCTCAGACCGCAATGCTGGGCTACTGTCCACGTTGAGCACGATGCAAAACAGGACACATCCCCCCTTCTAGTGGAATGATCTGACGAACTGATGGTGCATGAAGCATCTCGCAACGAACTTCCACACAAGGTTCCGAAGTAAGGACCTGATGAAGACTTTCAAGAAGCTATGCATGCAGAACTAAAGGTGGAAGTTCGAGGCCGTGTGGAGACAGCTCCACGAGGATACCAGCAAGCATATTTGGAATGCTAAGAATGCCGAGGTAGGGGCAATTGCTCGGGCGTCCGCCAGAGTTCGGGAGTTCACGCAGTGGGTAAACTCGCATGCACCCAACTTGGAGAAATGATCTCTACTGCACGACACTAGTGGTGTGCAGTATGGAATCATGATGACCAACATGTCTGAGGTGTGCAACGGTGTTCGATTCCTCCCGATCACCACAATCGTCGAGGAGAGCTAGAACCGTATCGTGGTGTACTTCGTCAACATAGCCATGATGGCAAAGAAGCATATGGATGAAGGCAAGCAATTCTCATAGGTGGCGTAGGCCTACATGGACAAGAAGATCAACAAGGCTCATTCGCACACTGCTAGGACCATGGATGGCATCAGGAAGAAGTTTGAGATTCGTCTGAGGCGGAAGTACATCATGGGTCAAGCTAGAGGTGATCACAAACAAGTCTGCTCGATCGATGACGAAGCGTCCTGCACCTGCAATAAGCCACAACTTCTTCACAAGCCATGCTCCCATGTGTACGCACCTGTACGGCACTTGGAGTGCCGAGTTCAATTCATACGGGCTGGACATGCATTACAGGGACCTTTGGCTAGGGCACGTGAAGTGGGTGCTGAACAACGCACTCAAGCAGGCTGGCCGTGGAAGACGACAGTCCCACCACATCCGTAATGACATGGATGATAGCCAGCGTGGCCAACGGGTTAGGCGCCAGAGATGCAGACTCTACAAGATGATTGGCCACTCCTTCAGCAACTACCCAAACAGGCTGTCAGACCCACGATTTACATCCCAGATCCTCTATGCATAACTGAACTAGTCCCATGATCAGTGGCTAGCTCACACAGTAAACAAATATGATAACACAACCATAAGCGCAAAAATTTATTAATGAATAATAGAGTTGCTTACAAGATAGGCTTACGAGCCAACAATAAAGAAACACAGTGGAAGACCAAGAAGACGTAGTGGAGTCCAGCTGATCTGCCACAGGCAATCGACTGGGGTAGCGGCGTAGTCGTCGACATCCACACCGGTAGCAAAGTCCTTCTCCTCTTAAATTTGTTTGCATAAAGAAAGTATGAGCACAACCACCGTGCTCGCAAGTTACACCCGTCAAATAACATAATGACATGCATAAATGGATGTAACAAAGAAAGGCTTATAGGGTTGTTTGGGTAAAATCAGCATTTGACATTAAATACATTGCTAAGTTCAAAAGCTCAAATTTTATAATATCTAAAATTGATTTTGAATTAATAAAGATAGTGTAGGCACCAACTTAACACCAACATAAACACGGGCACCAACCCGGGGCTTCAACCCATAACTTTTCTCATGGACACCCATCCATGACAAAACTGTTTTATAAAAATATTTTGAAAACAAAACCAAAGTCTAACTTTGAGTGGCTTTTGCTAGCATGTCCATGACCGTGGACACGGCTATTCGAATAGATTGACACTCTGCAGAGGTTGTACAACTTTACCCACAAGACATGAATTCTCTAGTTTATTTGGCATCCGTCGATACCACCGCTGTGAGGACCCGGAATATTTAACTAGTAACACTTAACCTCCAAATGGTTCTAGCATTACTAATTAAACATTCTAAGCCTCGATGGGCATATGCTTCCCAGAATTGCAGCACATGCACATCATCACAAAATTACACATCATTTCCATACAACATACATTAACAAGTCTAGTAAAGGACATAGATAAAGTAAGTTATTACAAAAGAGCCGACCGGCTAAATAACACAATATACAAGAACGACAGCGGAAGCAAAAGGTGCCATAAGATGGCTAGAATAAAAGTCGACCGGTTAGCCACACAACCCACAAGGCAACCGACCGGGCCGCCAAGCTAGACGCCTCTAAGGCTACCACAGCACAACTCACAGAAGTGAGGCCCCTCCAGCTCACCTTCTTCCTCTGCAACAAATACATTTAAGCAACATAACTGAGTACACAAAGGTACTCGCAAGACTAACGTGTGGAATAGCAGACCTATTCATAAACTACATGCAAGCTTATTTAGGTGGAGGTTGTATGTCTCATTTTGCACAAAGCCAACTTTATTTGCAATAATGTAATACATTTAAGACAAGTTTGCAAATCTGTTTTGTTGTCAAAATAACGTGAAATAAAGATACATACAAGTAACCACACAGAAGTGACTATCCCAATAGCCACCACAACATATACGAATCCCGATTTGTACCACCCATCAAGTTTTAATTAAAAGGTTGTAGTCTAGTTCTCACGGGCGTATCCGAGCGTGTCCATAACCTAGGGCGAGGCTATTCGAATAGTTTTAACCTGCGGGGTGTACCAATGTACCCACACTTGGACCGCCTTTAAGCCACAAAGCACACTTCCGAAGGTATGCCAAGCGCAGCTAAGTCCTACGAGCGCTTTCCAATATTGTGCATTGACTACGAGCCGCTCGTATGGATCGGAATCCATACGCTTACATTGCAGGTCGAAAGACAACCACCATCACGGGAAGCCTTTCGGACACTACAATGCTCCCAAGCACCATCCCTCTGCGACTCCCTAGGACCCAAGCCAATACACGCCAAAGTACTAAGTCAAGAGAGGTCCCATACCCTCTAGTGTGGTTAGCACGCAAAATGCTCGATGCGGTGGCGCAAGTAACTCGATCCTTAATGACCGGGCACCATTCGATCCACACCTAAGCACACCAACATACCATTGTGCCCAAGTCTAAATCATTTTATTTTCAGTTTTAGTTTTCATAAATAGACATGGCACAAGGCTGAAATCATAAATCATAATAAGTGTTGTGTGATCAAGGTTATCGACAAGTCGATAACCGCTCATTTCTACCGGAAGCTAAGCATGGCTAAGCAATAGATTCGCAACTACTAAGTGACAAGAGCTCATCCACGAACTCTAAATCACAGCAATAACCTAGGCTCAATGGTAGTAGAGAATAATCATTTGCCTAAGGAAATGCATCTACTAGGTCAACTAACGACAATAGTTTAACATAAACTAGCAATGCATACATATAATTTGCAAACAACATAAATACTTAAAATACTGGGATTAACATGATCAAGCGCTTGCCTTCTTTGGGTTGTTCTTGCTGAGAGGAGGATTCTCGAGCTCAATATATTCTTCGGAACCTAACGCGAAAATTCGATAACACCAATAAGAACGAAGAACACCAAATAAAACTCAACAGCAAAGAACATCCAAAACCCAAGGAATTTATATAGCAATAAGAGGATGATTTTATACAATTTTAGGAACAAGAATCATGCAATTCGGATCTATGATGCAAAAGTTACAGTCAATTTACTCTTTCTCAGCCTCTTAAAATCAACTAAATTAATTATAGGTATTGTTCATGGTGAAAATTTCTAGAATGATCTAAGGTCCGAAATTTTTATAGCAGGTATAATATGACATCCTAATAACAGCAAAGTTGAGCTTACTAAATTTGGAGCTATAATGATTTACTTATGATTTTTCTAAGTTGTAAGCCTAGCACATTACATTTTCTAGAATCATAAACATGCTCAAAACCTATTTCATATTAAGATACACTAACAGAGGAATTTAACAAAATTGATTTTGCACATTTTGGAGTTGTCTGAGAAAAGATATGCATTTTACAAGTTTAATTCTATTTTTGGATATTCAAAATTGGAGAAAACAAGCTATTTGAGTTACACAATTTTCTGTGACAGGAACATGCTCAATTACATTTTTATATTAAACTACAGAGGCATAAAAATTTATTACAGCTGGAAACATCTAAAAAGGAGTTAAAATGATTTAGTTATGAATTTCTAAAGTTCTGATACAATTTTTAGTTGATAAATAAATACTTACAGAAACGAAATCCAACTTAAACGGAAATAACGGCGTGGGCGCCGTGGGCGTTGATGCGAAATCCAACGAACCACACGCACGAAAAAAGCAGCGCGCGCGCGATCCCTAAAAGAGCCCACCGTGGGATCAAGATCCAGCGGCTCACGAGGAAGGATGCAACCGACGGTGCGGTTGCCTCGACTAACCACGACCGCAGATCTAAAGATGAGCGGCTCGAGCACATATCTAATCGGAGAGTCCGATTGCACACACGATCTCGGCGCAGATCGTGAGATGGACGATCCCGAGTGAAGAGGGGAACCGGATGGTCGAACGCATAGCGATTTGGGCGCGGATCGCAAAATGGGCGGTCCAAGATCGGTGCAACACGATCTCGACACGTGGGGCGCATGTCGGTGGATCAAGTCACACACGCGACTTTAACACACGCGTGCACTGAGGCTCGGGCCCACATGGCGGCGAGACACAAGAATATTTTAGGACAGGTAATTAATTACTAATGACCAATGATTAGTGATGATTAGCAATTAATGTGTCCCTACGATTTACACAGAGATGGACTTAGGGATGAGGCCCACTGGCGATGTACAGTGGCGGCCGGACACATTTATTGCTAACAATGGTTAGCAATAAATAAACCCAAAATCAGCCCTAATGACTTCTGGTTCTTGGTTTTAGGCTTACGGGCCCACATGTCAGTGAGACATCTGGCCAGATTAAGACACCATTAATACTACTAATGATTGGGTATTAACTGTGTCCTAATTAGATGACAGCGGAGTTTACGCCCGGCAAAACCCCGAGCGAGAACAGTGGCTTGTCGACGGCGACTCCGGCCAAGGCGGCGCCCACAAAACATCAAAATGGACTCGCAATAGTATCGCGGACCCAATGGTGATGACCTCGCCGGCGGTGGAGGTCTAGAACGCCGGCGAGCCGGAAAACACAGAAGGAGGCCATTTCGGCAAAACATGAAAACAGCAAAATGCTCCGCTGCGGTCCAGGAAAGCGAGTGCCACCACCTCTAGGGACTAAATAGAAGCTACCTTAACCGAGAGGAGCTTCAAATATGGCCGGGGAAGACTTGAACACGATGAAGTTCACCGGAGCCGAGGAAGATGAAGAAAATGACAACTTGAGCAAAATGAACACCAATGGGTGATCAAAATAGCTTCATTAAGGTTCCCCTAAGCTCCACAAGTAATTGCAAAAAGAACCACTTACCGGAGTTGGAGAAGAAAGGGGGTGAAATCAACCGAAAATCTCCAAACTTAAAATTGATTCATTCCTATGAATGCAACCCAAAATTAAGTTAGGGGAAATATAAAGAAAGTTGAGGAGCTCAAAAGGGTACAAGAAAGATTGAAGGTCAACCACTGGACACCAAGATCGCCATTGGAGCTCTCGGGTCAACAATGGTGGTTTGAAGGTTTGAAGTGGTTTTGAGCTCAAACACAAAGGGGAGCTAGGTGTGGTGTAAAGGAACACCAGGAGGACCTAGAGGGGCAATATATAGGGAAGGGATTAGGGTTTCGAGCAAGAACATGAGTCCATGGTGGGCTCGGTTCATGCTACGGCCATGGACCAAGAAATGATGGGAGCAAGTGAGCACGGTGACAATGGAGGAGAAAGCCTGATGCGCATTTAATGCCCATGAGAGACGTTGACGAGCAAGCTTGACAAGACAAGATGCGAAAGCGCCCTCTCTCTCTTTCTGCCATTGCCTGCATGCGCCGCACGGCTAACCCAAGGAGGAAGAAGAACAGAGAAAACAAGCCACGACCGTTGGATTAGAGATGGACGGCTGCGATTTAACTGGGTCCGCCGGACAGTCCGATTGTTTTCGGAAATCTGGATGGTTGGATTGAGATCCAGCGGTCCCAATTGAATAGTGCAACCGCACGGTTCGAATGCTCACGTGAACGAGGGCCGAGCGATTTAAATCCAACGGCTGATATCAATCGCGCGCTAGGAAGGGAACCAGGTGCGATTAGTTGGTTCGGCCAAGTCCACTGGCTCGAGCCCGAGTCCGACTCAAACCCAAGGAACAGTGAACCAGGTTTTAGGTTTTTAATTCCAGCTGAGACTTTGAGGATTTCTTAGAGGTAGCAAAATAACTCCAAAAATTCTGAAATTTTTACAGGAGCTTGCTGACTAAGGTATTGACCTTGAGTAAAATTTTCAGAGGTTTTTGTGTTATGCATTTTTCTCCAAAAAGTCTACAAGGTACTGGTTCAAGGTTTGACTGAGAGTCAAACAGGTTTGATTGCCCTCTAAAAGTATTCAAACAATTTCTAAAAATTGTGAAATTTTTCAGAGGGGCCACATACCCTCCCAAGAACTTAGAAAAAATATTTTCAGGAGATGATCAAAAGGTTTGACAAGATTGGTTTTGAAGGATCAAGATTTGGATCAAAAGACTTGTGACTTTGTATTTCCATAACTTCTTGTACAACACTTGTTCAGTACAAATAGGAAATACATGATGTAAGAAAAAGTTTTAATTTCTACTCATTTTCTTACATTTGAAACACAAGCCCAAAATTGGGATGTTACAACCGCTCACTACCTTAGGTAAGCAGTCTAGAACACGTGTAAAGGCCTTTACAATGCTCCATTCCGCCATAGTCCTCCCTCGCTAAGGTTTCACCCCCTTTGGACTACCCATCCGCAGGGTTCAGGCCCCCTCTTGCGCTAGGTGGGACTAACATAGATCATAACATGACTACCCACCGCACCAACAGAAACGATCATGATGGAACTTTGCAAATTAATCAGTTAGGTCCTGCCTATACAAGACATGTGGTAGTACGATGTGGCTCGAAGACCGGTCCTTAACTGACCTGGGTGACAACCAACAGAACCCTAGGCCTCAACCTGCCCAGTTGAGCCCGTGCATAAACCTGCACCTACCAGACAACCAATTCGCCCAAGTCTAAACCATCATTTTATTTCACTTCCCAAAGTCATTTATAAAACTCCCATGACACACTAATGCCAAGGATACAATTTAAACACTAGTTGATTTTTGGTTGAAATTCCCCAAATGAAACATGTTTGGTCTATAAGCATGGCTAAACACAATATTTTCCAAATGATCCTAGTCCATACTATTGTATCAACTAGGTTTTATCTAGGGTGACAACATGCTTGCTTCAATTATCAAAATTAGCCATACAAAGGATTTTAGGCTTAACTATGAATTTAAAACAGGAATTTAAACTATTTTGAATAGAAATAAGCATGCAGTAATAATTTAAAATAAAATTAGATAATTTTAAATACTAGGCTCAAACATGATCAAAAGTATAACTTGCCTTGCTCAATTCATCGCTCTCAAACGGCGTCGAAATCTGACTCTCCGAAGTCGTCGAAATCTATACGCGAAAATAAGCTAAATTCAAATAACAACTCAAATTAACTCCAAATTAAATAATTTTGTTTTAGTTGGCTAGATCTTGAATTTAGAAAAATTTAGAAATTTGAATGGGCTCAATCGGAGTTCGGATGCAAAAGATATGGGCTTTGGAAGATTGAAATTACATAAAATGATAGAATTAGGGTTTTTCTGAATTTTGGGAATTATTTTTGTAAAGGAAATAGGCTTTATTGCGCAAGATGACGTCAATGACAGAATTTCCCGACCGAATTAAATTTTTAAAGGAAAACAGCTTTCCTTCACTGACATGTGGACCCGGGTCCATGGACCGGGTCCACGAAAATGCATTTTGGTCCATGGTGGACCTGGGGCATGTGCTGGCGTGGCTTGCCACGCAAGCAACCACGTGGACTGCCACATGGCATCCACACACGCAAAAGCGCCTAGGTGGCGCACGGGTGGCAGTGAAATGGCACTGCCACATCTTGCCAGCGGGTGGTGACGCACGGAGACCAATGAACCGGCAAACGGCGGCGCGGCTGCCAGCGGCGAGGTGCTAGGAAGGAAGAGGAGGCAATGGTGAGCATTTCTACCTAACGCGGGCGGCTGGGGGTTGACGGAGGTGACCAGTGGTAAGGAGATAGCGGCGGTGGTGTTCGATCGTCGACGGCGAAGCTGCTCCGGTGGCTCCCGAGGCAAGTGAGTGGGTGCACCGTGCAGAGCATGGGATGGCGATGAAGATGCCAGGGTCGAGGTGGCCGGGAAGTCGTCGATGGCGGCGCAATCACCAAAAAAAAAGCTTGCGGCCGGTGATGAAAGAACTCAAATTCCGGCGAGATTATGAGGAGAGGGGAGGGGTGAGTTGGGGCGCTGGGATGCGTGCTTCAAGCCGCTCCTAAGGCTCCCCTTTTATAGGGCGGAGGGGCACGGGAGAGGGAGATCGTGTGCGGGGCGGCAGTTGCGGCAAGCGGGCGTTCCGGCGGGATCGTGCGCGAGAAGAGGGGGTCAAGGGGGGAGTTGGGGCGGCGTGAGGCGCGGAAGCGGTTGCGCACGCGGGCGCGAAAGAAGGGGAGGAGATGGAGGCGTTGACGGAGCTCCGTGCGCGCGGTAATGGTGGCCTGCGCGCGGGTCTTGCGCGAGGAAGAAGCGGGGAGGAAGAAAGGGCGTGACCATCGAATTTTGATTCGATGGTGAGAAGGGGCGGGGTGTCGTGGGGGCTTCCTGGCCGCTGGATGTTGATCCAGCGGCTAAGAAGGAGCGGGCCAACTGGGTCAAGCACGGGAAAACAGAAATGGGCCGAAGAAATTTGGCCCGATGGCTTTTCTGGGTTTTTAATTGATTTAGCTATTAAGATAATTTTGTTAAATCAAAATAGTTTTAGAAAATAGTAAATTAAATCCAAAAATTATGAGAAAATTCACAGAAGTTCTCTAAGGCATTTTGGACTTAAATAAATTATTTCTAAATTATAATTGGCTATTAATTTTGCAAATAAATTATTTTGGCTTTAAATTATTTAGGAAAAAGCTTTTAAAATCTCAAAAAATTCCAAAAATTAATTAAATTTATATTTTTCAATTTAAATCAAATAAAACTTCAAGAACTTCAAATAAATTTTAATTTTGACTTTTAAAACTTCAGAAAAGCAATCAAACTCATTCAAATTTCAGAAAATCTAATAAAACAATAACTTTATTTAACTTAAAAAAAATTGGTAACAGCACTTGGGATGTTACACAGGCCTGGGTCAAGCAACGCACCATAGCGACAAAGTTTCATCGCCCATGTTGTGATGCTGTATGTTTGTTGTAATGCACTCATATGCACTTCCGTTAGACGTTATCGCATTGTATGTGCTAGAATGTGTCGGACAATGGTACATTCATTGTAATGCACTGCACAATGGTTCATAAGATTCAAACTCTGAGTTCTTTATCGCATGGTGCTACTCGTGCCTTTCATAGGTCTCCTATCATATGCTTCATTTTCGTTTTCCTTGTTGTACCTCCTGTTTTCATTGCACACTAACTTGTTGTTCTACGTACCTTAGGAGATGGGGCAGTCTCGAGATGATGCCGTGTATGAGTTGCTCGACCCACGGTGGGATGGGGGACACCGATGCCACACGTGGTCGTCTGGGGTTGGCCCTCCGAGCTTCGTCCTGAGGTGTCCCAAAGAGCACTCGCCTCTGGACCAATGGTACGTCCCACTACTATGGGACACCAGGCTCCTGCCCATTGCTCGCCTGTTGGACCTATCACGTGCATTTTAGTTTGACATGCCACTGATGTTTGTGCTCGTGGACCGTTAGAGACTAGAGACGCAAACTTTCCACTTCTGGTGGGGGAGATGACCGTTACTCTGCAGGATATCGCTATGCTTACAGGTCTACCACTACAGGGTCCTGCAATAGTGCCACCGCCCAAGCGACTAGACTGCAAGGTATGGATGGCTAACAGGTTGGGTGACCAAATCTTGGAGATCATATCAGGTGTGCCACATTCATGACTATGACAGTACATGGCCTGTCCCGTGCACGCGACTGAGGTGGTTGTACGGACACACTTCCTTGCGTACCTGTTGTTCCTATTTGGGTGGGTCTTGTTTCCTATGACTCAGGGAGATTGGGTGCACCCTAGCTACATCCATCTTACTGAGGCGTTGGTGGACGCCTAGGCTGACGAGGTGCCATAGTACAGTTGGGGCTCTGTAGTGCTTTGCGCCACGTACCGAGGCTTGTGTGATGCCTCACAGCGCACTATGGCCGGAGAGCCAGTCCTTGCAGTATGCTACATCCTCTTGTAGCTATGGTCGTGGGAGCACTTCCCGATTGGCTGGTTGTACTTCTGCAGGGGCGTGCACCCTTTCCAGCTCATCGCTAAGTTTTACGGTGAGGGTGATGGCGACGACCCAGTTGAGGGGCCCACAATGGGCACTCGCTAGACATGTGCTCGGCTAGGGTGGGCCAGGGAGAAGCCGAGGCATGTGTACCATGAGTTCCACAACCTGTTCAAGACTCTGCATGAGGACGAGGTCGTCTACTTCCCATGGTCTACATGATTCCTTGCTGACACAGCCCCCTACGACTTGTCCTCTTAGTGCATTTAGGACCACGCATATCGGATGATCAGTTGCCATCTAGTGTTCTCTCATATGGTGGAGCCGTACTCACCGCAGCGGGTCATGAGACAGTTCGGGCTTTACCAGCAGGTGCCACCGCCACCAAGATGACCGCTTGTAGCGAAGGCCCACAGGTATGTTGTTATTTGGTTTCATCGGTTAACCTATTAGCTGCATCTCTTTTTTCGATTGTCTAATGTCCAAATTGACTTGCAGGCAAACAAGTCAAGGGCAGAGGAGCGACGACTGGAGGGAGACACAGCTACGGTGGACAGCGGTGTGGGCCGACAAGGCGGCGATTGACGTCGTGTAGGAGGCACAACCGTATGATGTCGAGACACACACTACATACTTGAGGTGGTACGTTCCACACACCAGGAGCAGCCTTACTGGTACGGCACCACAGCGTCCTATAGAGGTCACACACGACACAGCTATACGAGTGGGCAACATGCCAAGATGAGACGGTAAAACATTGTTCGTAGTTTTTTTGCACGGGAACACATCTCTAACTTATTCTCGGTTTCCTTACAGTAAAACCACCTTCGGCGTATCTCCAATGAGGCTGCTGATGGTCTACAGCGTGGGAGGACTAACACCGCCACTCAGTTCCTAGGTATGTTGCACACCATCTGTGACAACGCGAGAGAGGCAATGAGGACCATCAGTTGTGGTCAGCACAGTGACGTTGCTGCACTACGAGGCGAACACCGAGGACAACCTCCACCCCCACCACTCTCGGCACCTCCCTCCACACCTCCCTCCGCACGTCCATCGCACTCCAGGAGTCGTTGTAGCTATGGTCGCTCTTCCTCCACGCGCCTCAGGCAAGCGATATGTCAGCTACAATTTGTTGTCCTCAATGTTTGCACGTGCCCTCATTTGTAACATATCTTTCACTTCCATTTGTTATTTTAGCACTTGCAAGGGAACAACACTCTACTTCAGTCGTCGTCGTCATGGAGGGATACACAGGACCGGACATCATCACCAGGTCCAAGGGGTGCGACTGCAGACAGTGACCCTGACTCGCCCCAGCACCGGGACAAGGCGTTGCCTATGTTTGCACATGGCGTTCAGTCAAACCTGCATAAGGGTGACTCGTGGTTTGGGCAGATGTATGGACTAAGCATTGTGCAGCATTTCGGCGCCGGTTGTCCCTGAGCATCATCGTCCGTACTGAAGGGATACGGGTAGGCTACACTAGTTGGCAATTCAAAAATTCTACCACATAAACCAGGAAGCCATACAAGTAAGAGATCATATATCATTACCACTAGACGCGCAGTATTGCGAAAGAAGAGTCAGAGTAGTCTGATCCAACGTTGGGTGTGTCGATGTAGTGGTCGTAGTCGATCGTCTAGCGTCCTTGGTGTCGGTCGCCTCCTTCAGCAACCAATCGCGTTCCTTGTGAAATCGTGGATCGTCCTTCAGCACAACAACAACAGCATCAGCATCTCTATGGTATCCACACGTCTAGGGATGGAACATTGTACATCAATGTACTAGCACCAACTCACACAGTAGAACTCTCGAGAAGATAGCAGCTAGGGTTTCAGTGGAGCAACTCACATTGTTTGTGTGTCTATCTTTCCCAATAGCCTCATGCATTTCCTTATAAAGAGCCCATGACAGATACTATCTGAACACGTTTGTTCCAACCCGTTAAGTGTGTGACCTTGTAGGTTCATATGTAATCGGTTGTGATTCGGAAACACCTTTTCGACCATAAGTCATTAGCGGTTTCTAGCAGGACGTAACGATTCCCGAATATACATAAATTACATCGGACGAACCTTAATGAAATATGATCTACAACTAGGTCCTTGTCACTTACAACCAGCTCGTATCTCTATACGACCAGTTCATATTCAGTCATGACCAGTTTATAACTCGTTACGACCAGTTTATGACCACTTAATAATTATGTTTGACCAGACTACGACTAGCTCGTATCACCATATGACCAGTCTGTATCTTATCGAACTGAACAACCTGCTTGTGTATTCTCCCTTTGCCTCATGATATCTGGTTGAACTCTAGGTGAGATAATTTGTCATCCATGGACTGTTCAATACTTTCTCGATCAAGTGATGGATAACTTCTTGTGGTCGACTCTTCGACCACTAGTGGCATGGCCATGCACTTTCTTTATCTGACCACATCGAAGGGCCCAGAGATACATCTCCTATTATGTTAGGATGGACAAATTCCATATCTGACCTGTCACATCCCTCCATATATTTCATAGCATACCCGAAAGCTAACTTTATAGCTACCCAGTTACGGAGTAGCGTTTGGCAACCCCTAAGTGTATATTACACATGTAGAAAACCATGTTGATATCAGGTCTAAGGATTATACATCATCATTGCTTGAGACCAACTAATGACACATAAAATCATAATAATCTTAATAGTGTCTCAAGGTGGGTCAATTCAACACCATGTTCTCTAACATGTGTTCACATTATTGATTCGATATTCCTATATCCAGGACCGGTAAAACATGGTCATCAATCAATACATGTGCTGGTCGATAAGTTACTAGTGTTCCAACCAGGGATACATTTAGAATGATATCATGTAAGTTAAAGAGCTTCACCAACAAGTCACAAACTTGTTATTCTTTATAATTAATAAATCATTCAAGGAACGTAATAACATTTATTCAATAACTTACAAACACGGACGTGATACAATCATCTCTATGATTGCCTCTAGGGCATATCACCAACAGCACAGCCACATACACCGGTACGCTGTAACGTACTTAATACAATCTTCCTATTGCATGTTACGATAAACTCACGTAGCCCACCAAATTTGCAGGTTTGGAGCAAGCAATTGCGACAGCAAGGCCAAGGATCGCCATTCGCACTTTTGACTCTACAGGTACAAGCTTTCCAACACGACTACGCATTGCAAATGTCACAACCTTTGCCCTAACCCAGTAGTACCCTTCCTGTAGGATGTGCACCCCTCTTTGACCACCTGTGTGGATGATATGCTCGGGCGTCACCCGGATACCTACAGTGATTCTCTGCAACACTGAGATGTATGCCACTCCCCTGATAGCCTCACCTTCCCTGAGGATCAGCTACATCGTTGGGGCTGGCGGCGAATGCATGAACCATGAGTTTTAGTGTCTTGTCTTTAGTACCTCTGTGTTTTTTCTTGTACTCCTCTGTATGATGTATGCCTGTCCAATATATATCCATGCCTTTATGTTGAAATATGGTTGCAGGTTGTTATTACTGCTTCGACATCTTTGGATCACATTAATTCGTACAAACCCAATGAGGCAGCTTTCCACAGCGACGTGATCCAACAAGGCAGCTTTCCGCAGCTACGTGACCCAACAAGGCAGCTTTCTGCAGTGATGTGACCCAGCGAGGCAGCTTTGCTGTCGAACTCGGGAGCGAAGGATCCCGAATTTTCTGTGATCATACACCGGTCCAGGATTTCCAGTTTACACAATCTCACAAAATGGATATCACAATCATATCACGAAATCGTAAATAACATTAAGTAATTAAATGTTTAATACAAATGAGTTTGAACAACCATATCAAATATCAAATGAATAACACAGTGGAAACATAATAATATATGTGAGCCACACGATGCGCCACAGGTAATCGTCTGGGTCGAAGGCCTACTCGTCCTGATCCTCACCGTCGGGAAAAAAGTCTTCTCCTGAATAAGATTTATTCAGCAAGAGTGAGCACAACTTCCGTGCTCGCAAGCTACACCCAATATTGAATGAAAATGCATGCATAAGGTAACAAGTGAGTATGGCGAGTTGTTTTGCATAAACATTTTCGAGTTAAATAAATATAGTAATTTCTAAGGCAATTTTATACTATGACTAAAATCATATTTTTAAAATGACGATGTTGTAATATGAATAACCTCCAATGATTAAGTGAAGGATCCCCTCCTAACACTTGGCTTCCCGCCCAACTTTACACAAGGATTAACCATCCTCAACATTTGATAAAGCATTTTAAAACCAAAAACAATTCTAACTTTAAGTGGCCCTGTGTGAGGACCCGGGTATTTAACTAGTAATACTTAACCTCCATATGGTTCTAGCATTACTAATCAAATATCCAAAGCCTCGATGGACATGTGCTTCCCAGAATTGCAGCACATGCTCATCATCACAAAATTATACATAATTTCCATACAAGATTAATACTAAGTTCAACAACGACATACATAAAGTAAAGTTATTACAAAAGAGCCGACCGGCCAAATAGCACAATATACAAGAATGACAGCGGAAGCAAAAGCGCCATAAGATGGCTAAGAACAAAAGTCGACCGGTTAGCCAACACAACCCACAAGGCAACCGACCGGGCCACCAAGCTAGTCGCCCCGCAAGCTACCACAACACAGCTCACAAAAGTGAGGCCCATCGAGCTCACCTTCTTCCTCTGCAACAATTTACATTTAAGCAAGAACAATGAGTACACAAGGTACTCATAGATCGACGTGTGGAATAGCGGACCTATTCATATGCTACATGCAGGCTTATTTAAGTGGAGTTTGTATGTCTCATTTTGCACAATGCCAACTTTATTTGCAATAATGTAATACATTTAAAAGCAAGGTTGCAAATCTGTTTTGTTGTCAAAATAACAAAAAATAATGATAAATACAAGTAACCACACAGAAGTGACTATCCCAATAGCCACCACAACATATACGAATCCCGATTCGTACCACCCATCAAGTTTTAATTAAAAGGTTGTAGTCTAACTCTTGAAAAGCTTACCCAAGTGTGTCCATAACCTAGGGCGAGGCTATTCGAATAGTTTTAACCCCGCAAAGGTGTACCAATGTACCCACACTTCGGATCGCCTTTAAGCCACAAAGCACACTTAGAAGGTATGCAGCACAGCTAAGTCCTACGAGACGCTTTCCAATATTGTGTATTAACCACGAGCCGCTCATATGGATCGGAATCCATACGCTTACATTGCAAGCCGAAAGACAACCAGCCATCACGGGGGAAGCCTTTCGGACACGCAATGCTCCCAAAGCCTACATCCCTCCTGCGACTCCTGCGACCAAAGCCAATACACGCCAAAGTACTAAGTCAAGAGAGGTCACATACCCTCTAGTGTGGTTAGCACGCACAAATTGCTCGGATAACAGGTACTCACAAGATGTTCGGTCCTTAATTGACTTGGGCACCATTCCAGTCACACCCAGAAATCACACCGTCTTACCATTGTGCCCAAGTCTAAATTATTTTGTTTTTAGGTTTTAGTTTTCACAAGTAAACATGGAACAAGGCTGAAATCATAAGTGATAATAAGTTTTATGTGATCAAGGTTATCGACAAGTCGATAACCGCCTATTTCTACCGGAAGCTAAGCATGGCTAAGCAATTAATTCGCAAACTACTAAGTGACAAGGGCTCATCCAACGAACCCTACATCACAGCTAGTCATCCTAGGCTCATGGTAGTAAAGGATAATCATTTGCCTAAGGAAATGCATCTACTAGGCCAACTAATCGACATTAGTTAACACAAAATAGCAATGCAATACATAGAATTTGTAAACAACATAAATACTTGAAAATACAGGGATTAACATGATCAAAGTGCTTGCCTTGCTGGAATTGTTCTTGCCGCAGAGGAGGATTCTTAGGTTCACTAAACTCTTCGGAACCTAACACGAAAATACGATAAAACCAATAAGAAGAACACCAAATAAAACTCAATAGCAAAAGACATCCAAATCCCATGAAATTTATACAGCAACTAGAGGTTGATTTTAGACAATTTTAGGAACAAGAATTACTTCATTTGGACTTAGCATGAAAAAGTTATGCCTAAATCAATTTTGCTCAGCCTGAAAATTCCAGTTTTAATTCCTATCTGTTATTGTTCATGGCATAAATTTCCAGAATGATCTAAGGTCTGAAATTTTTATGGTGGGTAGGTAATAGTATCCTAACAACAGAAAAACTGAGGTTGCACAATTTGTAGTTGAAATGAATTAGTTATGATTTTTCAAGATGTAATACTAGCACATTTCACTTTCCAGAAGCAATATTAAGAACAAGACTTATGCTACACTAAAGTGCATCCCTAGAGAATTTTAACAAAGTTTAGTTTGCCCAGATTGGAATTACAGAGAAAAAGTTATGCATTTTATAAGTTAATGAATTTTTTAGACAATATTTAATGTTGAGACAAGTTAATACAACCTACATTAGTTTCTGCTACATAAAAGTGCCTAAGTTCATTCTTAGATTGAAGTTCAGTTTATTACAAAGCTAGAGCAATTGAAATCATTCAAAAAGGAGTTAACATGACAAAGTTACACATTTTTGAAATTTGAATCAACCAAAAACTTAGGAAAACAGAGCTCTCGGGAGGTCTAATAGAACTGACGAATTCGGGGAGGTCGTGGTCGTCGATCCTTCATCGCACGGCTACGGACCTCGAAGCACAGCGCACCACACGTTGCGCCCAGGGGAGGTCTGGACCGTTGAGATCGAATCCAACGGTCCCGACGAGTAGAAGTACAGCGCACGGGAAGACCTCTTCCCGCACTGGGGAGGTGTGGGCCGTTGAGATTGGATCCAACGGCGACGACCAGTGCATGCACAGCGCACACAGAGGAGGTCCTCGCGCCTACAGTTGGTCGGGACCGACAGATCAAGATCGGGCAGTCCAGAGCTCTAAGGGAGGTCCTAAAACTTTAAATCCAAGGAAGGAGGTCGGGGCGGTCAGGATCTCTCGGGGGAGGTCCCAACGGTCTAGATCTCCAGAGGGAGGTCCTAAGGCTAAATCTACGGAGGGAGTGCGGGCGGCCAAGATCTACCAAAGGAGGTCTGGCGGCCATGATCTCTGCGGGAGGTCCTATGCGATAGGGTTTTAACGGGAGGAGATGCGGGCGGCTCGAGTTAGACCTAGGAGGTCTGAGCGGTCCCAGTTGACGTGGAGGGAGGTCCGGAGGTTCTCTTTATAAAAGACCCGGGGTGGTCTTTTACAAAGAGGACCTCGGGGGAGGTCCTGAGGCTTTCTTTATAAAAGACCAGGGGTGGTCTTTTACAAAGAGGACCCTAAGGGTGGGGTGGTCATTACAAAAAGACTACGGGGAGGTCTTTTTGCGCAGGAGTGGTCCTAGCGGTCAGGATTTAACCAGGGTGGTCCTGGACGGCTGGGATCAAAACAAGAGGGGAGGTCCTGAGACTTAAGTTTTTCGGAAAGGAGCCAAAGGCTCGGATCTAAACCTGGGGAGGTCGTCTACGGCCGAGATTGATCCAAGGAGGTCCTGTGACATAGCGTTTTTACTGACAAAGGCTCTACAGTCCAGATCTAACACGGGTGGTCCTAGACGGCTAGGATCAGGCGGGGGGGAGGTCCTGAGGACAAACCAAACTGGCGAGGAGGTCCTGAAGGGTTTAGATCTAGGCAGAGGAGGTTTTAACGATCGGGATTCGCCAAGGAGGTCTGGAGGGTTGTCGGGGACTTAGCGCGCGACACGGGAGTTACTTCCGACAGCAATTAATGGCTAATGATTGCTACAGTAGCTGTCCGAATATGACACGACAAACGCTTGAGCACCTAAACGAGCTCACCGCCGGCGATGGGGAGCTCGCCGGCGGGAACTAAGGACATGGCTGAGTTCCAAATAACGTCAAGAACCTAAAGGACGTCCTCTCGACGGCGGCGACGGCCTGGGACGCCGGCGAGCCGGAGAGAGAGGAAGAAGTCCAATACGGTAAGACTACAAAAATCTACACGAGCTCTAGAAAGCAATAATTAGCTAAGAAATGGGCATCTGAGGGCAGAGAGGGGACCGAGGTGGTCGGAGGAGCTTGGAGAAGGTCGACGAAGTCCGGCGATGAAGTGCTTGCCGGCGATGGAGAAGAAGATGATCCCGACCACGAAAAGCAGCTCCCCAACTTGTCCACCTCTGCAATGGTGAACCGAGCTAAGTTAGAGCAAGCCCTAGGTGATCAAGATGACAGTGAAAAAGGCCAGAATGTTGCTGGGACCACTGGAGCTCGGAGACCTTCAAGGAGCTCCAAAGCCTAGCAATGGAGGTCTTTTGGGTGATGTTCTTGGGTGCTTGAGTTTGAGGACCAGCTCACACTGAGGGAGTTCAAGCACAACTAAGAGCGGAGAAAGAAGAGGAGAAAGGAGGTCTTAGGCTATTCATAGCCTGGGAGCTCGGTAATGGTGTGGGCAAGGTCTACTGTGACCAAGAACCATGCCACTACCATGAGCACGCTCGGTAGGTAGGGGGCAGAGCAGGGTCGAGACTTTGGAGGTTAAAGCTTACTGGCATTAAATGCTTGGCAGCAAAAAGAGCCGTTGACAAGAAGCAAAAGGTGACATCTCACTGCTCCCAACTGCTCTGGTCCTGACACACACACAGGCGCGTGAAAACCATGATGACCAGACCTCAGGGAGGTCGGGAGGAAGAAAAACAGAGCCGAGGGAGGTCTGGGCGTCCCGTTGCCGGCGGGAAGGTTTTAACGACTAGGAGGTCCGGCGCGCGGGGAGGTGCAGGGCGTTGGATTCCAATCCGGCGGCCCAAAGACACGCCGCACGAGACCGAGCAGGAGGTCTTCACAGCTGACCCGACCGAGCCCAATAGGCTGAGCCTGACTCGGGTCTGAGTCAGACTCAGATCTATGGTTCCAGAAATTAAACTTCAATAGGAGCTGATCTTTGGAGACTTAACTAGAGTAGCAATTCAACTTCAAAAATCATGAGATTTTTGCAGAAGCTTGCTGGATGAGCTATTTACCTTTAATAAAATTTGTAGAGGTTTTGGTGCTGTGGATTTTCCTCTAAAAATTTAACAAGGTGCTGGACCAATGATTGACCAGAATTCAAATAGGTTTGACTGACCTCTAAAAACATTCAAACAATTTCTAAAAATTGTGAAATTTTTCAGAGAGGTCACACACCAACCCTAGAACTTAGGAAAAATATTTCCCGGAGATGACCACAAGATTTGACAGGAATGTTTTTGAAGACTGAGATGTTGATGAAAAGACTTGTGGTTTTTGTATTTCCATAACTTCTTTACAACAAATGCTCAAGGCATACAGGAAATACAAGATGTAAGAAAAGTTTTTAATTTCTACTCATTTTCTTACATTGGAAACACAAGTCTGAAACTTGGGATGTTACAACTCTCCCCCTTACAAAAATCTCGTCCCGAGATTTGGCTCACTCGGAAAAGAAAGAGGGGTAGTCTGAACACGGGCACAGAGCACCATCGGTGCCTTGCAAGCTACGATTCTTGAGGCGTGCATACCAGCCAAGTGGCCGTGCGAATCTTGGTTTTGATGGTAGAAAACGTGTCACTTTATCAGGCACGAGAAACTTACAGTCCGGACATACCAGGATTGTGATGAGAGATCTTTCTAGGTTCTATGGTTGATGGTGCAAGGCCGTTGTTAGCTGGTGGAGCGATTTGTGCGGTCAATTCCGCCAACAGGGATCTCGGCCGCTAGCTAGGTATGCGAGTCATCCTCCACGACTAGCTTCTTGGAGGAACCAAGGCCATACTCAGTTGGTGGAGCAATTTGTCTGGTTATTCCACCAACGAATGAGGCCTCAGGTTGATCAATAGCTATACGGAGTCATCCCTCCGTAGCTAGTTTGTTAAAGGAACTATGGCCCTTTAGGCCACAGAAATTTGAGGCAATAACAGGTTTAAGATGCCCTTGGACGTATAGGGAAGGAGAAGCGACATTCAAATTAAAGAGCACCAATTAGTCCTGGCATAAAAGACTCCTTTTTAGTTAATTGAGGAAGGGAAAAGGCTACTGCCCCCACAACAGAGTCTTACACAACATACATAACTGAATGGGTGCTATCCTATAACATTTTTCCAAAGGACAGCTATTAGCTGGACACAACTTCCATGGTAGTTCCCATACACCTAGATGTGGTCATCCCTGTTGAAGTTCACAAGGAATTCGTCCAGAAGATGAGCTCCAGGTGATCCGGTGTCCAGGGGAGACAAAGGGTTGAAGAGATGCCTCGGGGATCCTAATAAAGAAACATGACCTTAGGAGGATCGGACCTCCGTTGCTAGGAAATCCTGTTGTCATGCGAACTTGGCGCGCGACCCATGAAGCGAGCACGCGCCTGTCACTCCGGAAGTCGAAACTTCGGGTGGTGCGCGGCGGTTGGGAGGTCCCATTGGCACCATAGAGCACATTGCGAGAACGCGGTTCATGCTAACCCGATCCTAAGGTACTTACGGGCCTCCACTGAGGCGGCGCCAAGTTTACGACAATTCAAGCAGTTGCGGCGATGAACTTGGTCCATGATGTGGACCAACCTGCCAACTAAGCGCGCTTGAGGGTCTTCTCGAACTGGATTTGTGCGAATGTGTTTACGTCCGCTTCATAACCTCTTTGGAAATGGTCGTAGGGCGGTGAGACAATTCCGTCAAGTCATGATGAAGTTGACTCATAACCTGTGGCGGCTTCTGAATGGCCATGGCCGGTGGTGGCGTGAACCCAAAGTCATGCGGAACACCGCGATCACTTGTCTTGCGATGGCGTTGACCACGCGCTCGATACTCTTCCATTCGTGTCCTCGGTCCCGACGGAAGATGGCATACTCCGGTTGATAGGTGAAATTGGCGCACCACATCATATCTTGCAGCAGTGCGGGATACCCGTCCACGTACTCCGCACGCTTCTCCTTGACCAAATACCAGCTGCCCATCTATCGCATATAAGAACAAGGTAGGTGAGCGATTAGCTAGGGGAATCTAACCGAAAGTTAGGTGGAAGCAGATACTAAGATGGACAAGGGACAAGCCTGAAAACTGAAGGCAAGGAAAAAACCCACGGGCTTTTGTCTCGGGAGGTTTGCGCTGAGTTGGCGCCACGTCAGATCCACATCGGGTCTAACGCTGAGGTGGCGTCGCGGTGGCGTACGCGTGGCCATGCCACGTCAGCTTGACGGCGGCGACCTCCGAACGCGTACGACAACGGCGTTCGGCGGCGGCTCAGCGGCGGCGGATGGTACCAAAGGCTAGAGGGGGCTATTGTGAACTTGTTGATACCAGTTTGGACGCGAGAGGTCGTCGGAGGTGGTCGGCGGCGAGAAGAAGGTGGCGGCGCGGTACGGGTGTTGACGACAACGCGATTCCGGTGGTGTCCTGGCGAAGTGGAGGCGAGCACCAGGTGCGCGAGGAAGTGACGATGTCGACGGTGGCGGTAGCGAGGATGCGGCGTCGGCGGTGACGGCGCAAACGGCGGCGGCGGCTTGCGGTTAGCGGCGACGAGATCTCCAATTACAGCAAGACGGGCGTGAGAAAGGAGAAGTGGGTGGCGGCGTCGGGATCGGGGTGGAGAGGACTACCCGGGGCTCCCTTTTATAGGGAGCGGGGGTGGCCGTGGCAGTGAATCATGCGCGGGCGGCGGTTGCGGCACATCGGCGGCGGTTGCGGCGCGTGGGCGAACTGGGTGCGAAGAGAGGGGGAGAAGGTGGGGGCGAGGGCGGTTGGAGGCGCCAAGTCGTGCGCACGTCGCGCAGGAGACACGGGGCGGTTGGAGGCAGCGGTTTATCGGAGCTCGAGCGAAGCGGGAATGGCGGAGACACGAGGGAAAGAAGGGGTGCAGGGAAGAAGGAGGCCCTGATGGGTGGGGTCGTCATGTAAGAGAGAGAGAGGGAAAAGGCGGGTGGGCTGGGCCGGAGGCGTCGAAAACAGAGGTGGGCCAAGGGCTTTCGGCCCGTTAGGTTTTCTGGATTTTCTTTTGACTTTTCCATTTGATTTAATTCCAGTAATTCAATTAAGCTTTAGAAAATAGCAAAATAACTCCAAACATTATGGAAAAATTCACAGAAAATCCCATACTTATTTTGGACTTAATAAAATTATTTCCAACTTAATGTTGGCTTTTAATTTTTCAAATAAATTTGTTTTGGCTTTAATTATTCATAAAAAAACTTTTAGAAATTCCAAAAAATTCCACCAAAATAAATAAATTTTAATTTTTACTGAAATTTGAAATTTGGACTGTTACATTTGCGTAGCGACATGACCCAACAAAGCAGCTTTGCGCAGCAACGTGACGCAATGCTACAACAAGATTCCTCCTCGCGGACATGAATTTGCTTCAACCGGATTGCACTTTGGCTAGGTATGCCACACAAGCTCGGCATATAAATACTACCCCTTTAGTGAAGGGTTCTCCTAATCAGGACCGCAACACTAGCTCGCTCATATGGAGAAGCAATGGGAGGAGATCACCCAACTCGCAAGCTGCTGCGACCTAGATCTCATACTTACCCGATTTTATGAGCGATAATAAAATATTTTATGAGCGATAATGAGGTACTGTTCATAACGATAATGAATCTTGTTCATAGCATCACTGTTTCATTTTACAAATTAGGCATTATGTTACAAATTAAAACCTTTCTTTTCTAGCCAAAATCCAAACTTATTTGGAGTTTCAAAGGAAATACAAGTCAGTGCTTGTATTATGACTGGGAAGTATTTTTATCAAAGCCTAGATAAATTATCTTGGCCAATAATAATTTTTTTGAATTTTTAGAAATTATTTTGACTTGGAGAAAAATATTTGACTTTAAATAAACCTATTCGGGTTAAGGTAATTATTTATGTATTTTACAAAGTGAAACAGTGGTTTTCAACATTTATTTGGGACATATATGATCCCAGTAGCATTCTTGCAAAATTTCATGATTTTACAAATTTATTTACTATTTTTAAACCCCTAGTCAAACTTTTGGAACTTTAAAATGAGTTAGTCAACTCTTCCGATCAAAACCCAGCCATTTGCACAGTAGCGACCGAGTCTAAGTGCTTTGGGTCTAAACTGTGCAACCTGGCCGCACCCAACACGTTCAGGCGCGTGCCCAAGCATCCAGCGAACGTGAGCCGTCGATTCCTTAATGAACAGCCGCGATTCGCAAAGCCGCGCGGGCTATCCACGTACTTCGTGCGATTTCCACCGTCGGATCTTCATCCAACAGCATCCAGCTTTAGTTCAAAATCCTAACGCACCTCCAACTCGTGACCGTTGATTTCCAATCAAACGGGCAGGATTCATTAGGCTGTTCGGGCTTTCCCAAAGAGCCGCACAATCTTGACCGTTAGATCTAGATCGTGCGGTGCGCCATTTTCAAGCACTGCCATTTTAAATGGTAAAAGCCGAAATACGTGCAAGCCGTTGGATTCTTAATGAATGGGCTAGATCTAGTGGGCTGTTCGGGTTACCGAACGCACCACTCAATTTCCATCGTTGGATCCCGACCGAATGGACCAGATTGATGGGCCGTTCGGGCCACCGAACCTCAACTCAATCTAGACCGTTGATCTCTAATCCAACCGCGCTGCTCTTTTCGTTTTTGAACTTAAAGGCGCGCAGTCATTTTTGGCCGTCTGATTTAAATCCTACCCTTTTGACCGCGTGTGTTTAGGGCCCGATCTTCATAGGACCGTTGGATTTTGATCGTAGGGTCTATAAAGATGGGACATTCGGGTCGCCGAACCTCCCATCTATCTCGACCGTTGAAAACGAATCTAACGGTGCCACGTCATTCCATTCAAAGTGGCGTGTATCTTTTTAGGTCGATCGTTGGATTCAAATCCAACGCTCCTCTTTGAATGTAACCTTCGGGCTTCCCTAAGGCTCCATTAAATCTCCAACGTTCGTTTAAGATCGCACGACCCATATGAAAAGGTACTGGTTAGATCTTTTAAACATCCATCTTGATCGCGACCGCCCATTTCTAATCGGACGGTCGACGTTCTTTTGAGCTTTCACGGGCGTGTGCTTGCTGCGGCTGACAGCGGGGCCCGCACGTCAATGAGGTGCTTATCTTCTTCCTCGCAACTGTGCATCGCCCCCGACTTCATTGCCGGAGAGGCGGTGTTCCGCCGCAATTTTGGCCACTCTTTCCTTGACACCTGGTACCCTGTTGCCACCGCATCAATTCTAGACACTTCTCACTTGCTCCAGTGATTCAAACCCTATTTAAACCCTAGTTTGAGCTTATCCACCATTGTTGACCGAAAGCTCTCCTCACATTCTTTCTTCTTTCTCAGTGAAGCTTTCTTGCTTGCACTCCTTGTTCATCTATAATCATGCCTAATTCACTCAGTAATATGAGTTTTATGCATCTTTTGTAGGTTGAACGAAGGTTTGCTCTCTGTCAACTTAAGTCTGTTGGAGCACCACTTCGGTAAATCTTGCTCCGGTGAGTTAGACTCCATTCTTTCCTGTAAAGAACTGTATTGTGGTCTATAGAGCTTAAGTATTCTCTTGTTTTCATTTTGGTCAGATAGGAGAAGAGAACTTTACAATTTCTCTGTTTTCGGCCGAAAACCCCACTTCATCTTATCCTACTCCAACTGGTAAGCTTAGACCTTAATTCTTGTCGTCTTAAGTACCCGAAGGATCTCAATAGCTCACATGAACCATTCACTTGTGCATGTGATGTTCAATTCTTGATATAACCGAAATGTTACTTTTTATAACTTTTCGGTCTTTCATATCGTTTTCAAGTTCTAGGGTTTCTCCTGTTAACTTATCATCCTATTTAGGTCTCAGCTAAACCCTAGTAGCACAAGCAGTAATTCTTTTTACTTGTGATGCTTCCAAATCAGCTAAGTGGTCAGAATCCCTTTTCTGCTGATTTAGTCGGTCAGACCGACAACAGCCGTATCAGACACAAGCTGCACTCTCTGTTGATTAAGTGTTAAGAAGGACTGTTTTAGACTGTTATCTCTACTAAAGAATGGCCTGTAGCATAAGCAAGGGTAGCTTTTGCTTAACTTGCCTCTAAATCGATTCCATCTCTAAATTCCTTTCTTTGTGCCGTTGTCGGGCAAAACCGACAAGAGCTATAACCCAATCCATTGTATTAATCTCTGTTGGTTAATGCTAATAGGGGTTAAATTAAAGTTCCATCCTTTCTGCATATCCGCCGTAGCTCCAGTAAGAATCTTTTGCTTAGTGTATTCCCAAAACAACCAAAATCTGCTCTCTGCTTTTGTTGTTTGTCGGTCAAACCGACAAAATGCACAGCATAGCCCCATCTTCTAATTCTTATCACTTAGTGATTAAATGATAAGTTAGGTCCCTGTATTAGTTAGGAATACTCTCAGCTCAAGCAAAGAATTTTATTTGTGCATGTATAGCTCAAACCACCATTCTTTTGTAATCTGTCCCATTTTCAGTTTTCCAAAATCTGACACTATAGATCCAAATTAAACCTCAATTTTTGATAATTAGTATTAACTACTATTAAGTGAAGTTAAACTTTTAGTTTTACTTATTTAGCTGCAGCTAAATCAAAAATATCTTTCTCTCATAATCTAAGATAGCATCAGCTCTTCTTTTGTAAATCATCTGTTTTGATTTCAAAATCTAAAGTCATGACTTTAAGTTAAACCCTAATCTAAGTAATTTGTATCATTAGGTATTAAATATGGGTTATTATCCTGCTTTGGGCTAGATGTAGATTGAGCATGTTGATAATTATGCATTCAAGTATTGATCATGCATTCTCTTTCTATATTTTGTCTCTACCATTTTTCTACTATTCATTGGATTTTATTTGACTTTCTAGATTCTTGTTCTTCTGAAGTGGTTAAATCTTTTGTTGGTCAACAAGAACCTGAACAAGAGGTGCATTATTACCAAGGCAAGCATCCTCTCTGCATCATGTTGATCCCAAAGTTTTATAATATAGATCTTCAAAATACAGTGATAACTATTGCATGCTAATTTCCTGAAAAGCAATTGTGATCTGTTAGTAGGTAGTTATGACCTAACATTGTGGCTTACCTTAAATCTGATCATACACTCAAAACTTAGAGTAGGGCTGTATACTACGACATTTAATTTCAGAAATTTGCTTAGCCCTGTAGTCTATAGAACGTTAGAGTTTGGTAAGACTATCTTGTCAAACATGGGAACAACAAATGAATTTCAGTCATTTTAACTCTTTGTCCAGTTTATTTAAACCAGAACTGAATTTAAATTTCAATTGATCTGGACAAGAGGATGCTAGTGGTGGTGCCTTCATGCACGAGATTGGGAATTGTGGTGGACTTGTCTGAACCAATTAAGGACTGAACTCTGACTATTCAATTCAAGCCCCAACATACTTCCACACGCGGTGTATGGGCGTTGTTTGGTTAAGTAAAGGGTTAATGCTATTGAGTTGGAAACAGGAGAGTAAGGACATGTGTATTGATCTTATATGGCATAGATGCTTAGGTCTTCGGGCTGTGTCTTATGCCATGTGAGTGCTTGTAACATCCCAAATTCTGTACTTGTGTTTCAAGTATAAGAAAATGAGTAGAATTTAAAACTTTTTCTTACATCATGTATTTCCTGTGTGTACTAAACAATTATTGTACGAGTATGGAAATACAAAGTCACAAGTCTTTTGATCCAAATCTTGATCCTTCAAAAACGATCTTGTCAATCTTGTGATCCTTCTCGGAAATATTTTCCTAAGTCCTAGGGTTGATATGTGACCCTCTGAAAAATTTCACAATTTTTAGAAATTGTTGAATATTTTTAAGGGTCGAGTCAAACTTGTTTGACTGTCATCAAACCCTAGCTCAAAGCAATGTATAATTTACGGAGAAAATGCTCAAGCATAAAACCTCTGGAAATTTTATACACGGTCCATCTCAAGGTTAGCAAGCTCTGTCAAAATTTCATAAAATTTGGAGTTAGTTTGCTATCTCAAATAAATCCCCAAGTCTCGACTTTTTATTTCAAACTCAAGCGGGATTCACTGTTCCTCGGTGCGCTTGAGATGCAGCTCGTGCCAAGCGGCTCAGTCAAACCAATTAAAAGCACCGACCGCGGCCCTTGGATCTCAATCCAACCGCAAAGACCTCCTCTGGTCTTTGTAAAATACCTCCACCAGCGCGACCTCCTCATGTTCCATTTGCAAAGACAACCTCGAGGACCTCCCTAGGGCGTCCTTTGCATCTTTGCAAAGACCACCTGGGCGTCCTCCTCGGACCTCCTCGACCACCCCTAGTCCTCGGGTGATCGTGGGCTGCCCATCTTCAGATCTGTGGCTCAGAACTCCCCTAAGTGTTAGGACCTCCAATCCTTATTTAAAAATCTGAGCCCTTAGATTCTCATCCAACCGTTCAGACCTCCCTAGTGGGAGCTCAGTGCGGATTTCAGCCGTTACACTTGTTGACCAGGTCCTCCCTGGTTCTCTCACTGACTAGTGGGGCCTGGGCATTATCACTTTTTTGTGCATGGCGGTGAGAGCGATGCCTTGTCAACTCTAGGGTCGACAAGCGGCTATGTCTTGCCAACATTAAATGTCTGCACCCTTTTGCTCAAAAGTCTCTCGACACCTACTCCCATCATGTCGAGTGTCCTAGCTTGTTGAAACTGTGGACACTGCCTTGTTCTTCCTCTCCGGCTATATATTGAGCCCGAGCTTCTCCCTTAGGCTTCTTTGGATCCATTCTTGCACCTCTAGTTTCTTTCTCTGCTCTTGTGCTTAAAACACCCGAAAGCATCTGCCACCATTGCTGGACCTTGGAGCTCCCAGGCGACCTTCGAGCTCCAGTGGTTCAATATTGCAATATTGGCTGTCACTTTGTCATCTTGGTCACCTCAGTCTCCCTAACTTGTTTTGTTTAACCTTCACAGAGGTTGACAAATTGGGGAGCCTGTTTCCGGGTCCGGATTGGTCGTCTTCCCCAACTCCGGCGAGCACCACCGTCATCGGAGCTCCTGCGACCATTCTTGGACCTTCTTCATTCCCAGGTTAGTACTGTAGTGTTGAAAACCTGGTTCTTTTAGATCTGGTTAGTTTTTCGTTTTGGCCATATTTAGCCTCTTTCGGTCATCTCCGGCTAGCCGCCGGTAGGATGCGCTCTAGCCCTAGCTTCCGGTATCTTTAGGTTCTTCTCACTATTTGGAACCCAGCCGAGCCTTTGGTTCTCGCCGGCGAGGTCCCCATCGTCGGCGGTGAGCTAAACACCGAACTCATGTTTTTGTCGTGCCATACTCGGGCAAGTGCTGTAGCTTTATGAGTAGCATTTAAGTTGTCCTAGGTCATCTGTGCGAAAAGACCTCCCTTAGTCGTTTAATAAAAACCACCCCTGAGCCACCGCACCGAGGTCCTCTTTGCAAAAGACCACCCCTGGTCTTTTGTAAAGAGAACCTTCAAAACTACCTCTGGGGTCCTCTTTACAAAAAGACCACCTCTGGTCCTTTGTGAAGAAGGCCGCAAGACCTCCATCCGCTCAGATCTGGACCGTTCAGGACCTCCTCGTGGAGATCTGAAACGTCCAGACCTCTCTCTGTTAAACACCTGTCTCATAGGACCTCCCCGCGAAGATCATGGCCATCCATGACCTCCTCGGTGAGATCCTAGCCGTCCCGACCTCCCTCGTTTTCATCTTAGCCGTTCACGACCTCCCCCTGGATATCGTGACCGTCTAGGACCTCCTCTATTAGATCTGTA
Organism: Ampelocalamus luodianensis; assembly: GCA_036346255.1. NCBI lineage: Eukaryota > Viridiplantae > Streptophyta > Magnoliopsida > Poales > Poaceae > Ampelocalamus > Ampelocalamus luodianensis. The sequence continues at coordinate 25,618 of JAYEVH010000139.1, read as the reverse complement.
GCTTTAGGACCTCCCCGTCAGCTCTGGACCGTTAGATTTAGATCTAACGGGCTAGACCTCCTCAGTCTATTTATAGCTCTGTCGCTTAGTTTCTCTCTTTGTCGTTCATCTTTAGATCTATGGCTCAGATTTGGAGAACATTCGGACCACTCCGGATGCGATCTTGATCTTGGGCCATTGGATCTAAATCCATCGGTGGAGTCGTTGGCAGTTAAGACCTCCTCTGTAGATCTTAGCCGTCAAAGACCCTCCTTCCGGATCTTGCCGTCTAGGACCTCCTCGTTAGATCCGGCCGTCAAGTCTAGATCTAACGGCTAAGACCTCCCTAGCGCGCGATGAGGTCTTTGCGCCCAGTGCCGTGTGGGTTTTGGCATCGAGCTCGTGAGCGTGCAATCTTTGATCAACGGCCCACGACCTCCCATTCGTTGGTTTTGATTTAGTTCGAGAGCTTTTATTTGCACTTATTAATTGTTTTAAACTTCATAAATGCATATCTTTTTCTCTGTAGTTCCAAATTTAACAAACTAAAGTTCTATAATTGCATCTGTTAAAGTACTTTAGCATAGTATAGGTTTTACAATAGTCTTTAATCCCGAAATTAAACATGCCTTAGATTTATAACTTAGAAAAATCATAACTAAATCATTTTAACTCCAATTAAGATGAAACCACTTGTGTTAGCCTTAAGATGTCAGTAGCTACCTACCATAAAAAATTTCAGCTACACCACCTTTCTAGAAATTTTCACCAAATAATTTAATTATGTGAACAGTAACATATTGCATTTTTTTCAGCCGAACCACACTGTTTTGATCATATCTTTCACATTAAGAGTCCAAATCAGTTGGTTCTTGTTTCTAAATTTGCTATAAATCATGCTCTTTTTGCTGTAAAATTTTCAGAGCATTTGGAGCATTTTGGTTTTAGAGTCTTTTTCGTTTTCTTTGTTCTTATCGGTTCTTTTTGGATCTTTCGGTAGGTTCCGACGATTGTGCCGTCCTTGAGAGTGATCCTCTGCAGCATAGTGAGCAACAGCAGCCAGGCAAGCAGTTTGATCATTTCTCAATTGATTTCATTACTTTTAAAGTCTAATATTTTGTTTAACTTGTATGTATGCATTGCTATTTTGTTGTTAAATTGATTAGTTAATCCTCTAGTTGCATAATCTGTAGGTAAATAATTATCCTCTACTACCTGAGCCTAGGTTATTTGCTGTGATTAGAGTTCGTTAGATGAGCTCTTGTCACTTAGTAGATTGCGAATAAATATTGCTTAGCCATGCCTAGTTATCGGTAGTATTGGGAGATCATCGACTTAGTCGATGGTCTTGATCACACAAATACTTATGTTATTCCATTATGTCCAATCCTTGTGTTTTACTAATTTGCAAATCAAAAACTGAAAACAAAAACTATATCTTGACTTGGGCACAATGGTATGTTGGTGTGATCTATCGGGTGTGATTGGAATGGTGCCTAAGTCCCCAAGGACCGAGTTACTTGTGTCACTAAGCCAAGCGCTTATTGCGTGCTAACCACACGAGGGGGATATGGGACCTCTCTTGACTAAGTACTTTGGGATGTGTTAATTATGAGCTGGTGGTGGGTGCGTTGAAACGTGTGTGTGTGGTGTTGGAGGAGCATTAGCGGACCGGTTAGGCGTCTAATGTGTCCTTCTCCGTGGGTTGCGCTCTTAATTAGCATCGTCCATTGGAAAGCGTCTTGTTAGACTTAGCCGTGCTCGCATACCAAAGGAAGTATGCTAACCGTGGTACTGGTGGAAAGGCGGTCTATCGTGTGGGTACATTGGTACACCTGCAGGTTAAAACTATTCGAATAGCCTCGTCCTAGGTTATGGACATGCTTGGTAAGGTCGTGCAAGAACTAGACTACAACCTTTTAAAAACTTAAACTTGACATGGGTGGTATGAAGGGTACTTCATGCTATTGTTGTGGTGGCTATTGGGTTAGTCACTTCCGGGATGTTGTCATCTACGTATTGTTATATTTGTTTCTCTCTTATTTGAACAATAAGAATTAATTGCAAACTTGCTTTTAAATGTACTACCTTATTGCAAAGAAAACTTGCTTTATACTGAAAATAAGTCCAGAGCCTCCTCCACTTAAATAAAGCTTGCATGTAGTTAACTATAGTTATGTTATCTCACACGTCAGTCTTGCGAGTACAAAAACAATTTTTGTACTCGGATGCTATCTTAATTGTTTTGTTGCAGAGGAAGAAGGTGAGCCCCAAGGGCCTTACTTTTGCGAGATGTGCGGGTTCGGGACGACTAGCTTGGCGGTCCGGTTGGTTGCCTTGTGGGTAAAGGCACACCGATTGGCTTTTGTTTATCGCCATCTTATGGCACTTTGCTTCCACTGTACTTATCTAGTTGTATGTCTTTTGGCAGTCGGCCTCTCTTTGTAATAACTCTTTATATTAAGTATGTCTTTCATTTCGTTGCTTGTTTTGTTCTATGTGAATGAATGGAATTGATGCATGATTTTGTAGCACTGGTGTGTATCTTGCAATGCAGGAAGTATACATATCTCGAGGCTTGGTTTATCTGATTTGTGATGCTAGGACCAATGGGTGGTTAAGCATTACAAGCCAAATAAACCGGGGTCCTCACAAAGTTGGTATCAGAGCCATTCCGACCGTAGTAACCCAAGCTTGATCGTCTTTAGGATATTTTGGAAAACTTAATTTCAAAGTATAAAATGCTTTATGAAAGCTTAAGTAAGTTCTCAGATTTTATTCCTTACCTATCTTAGCTTTCTATCTCATCTTGCTCTAATTTGAGTTTTAAAAGTTGTTCTCCTTTCTTTCTCTCAAAAGATAGTTGTATCGTTAATTGGGTTTTGGGAACCATTGAGTTTGGCAAATTGAAGTGTTAGCTGCCCTCTACAAGGTTTTGAAGCTTCGAAAGTTGAAGATTTCGGCTTAGAAGCTTGGATGCAAAATCTGGACAGCGAGCGTCAATTTCCGGACAGCAAGCTCAAAGGTCCTAAATAGGGTAGAAAATGAGAGGTTAATCAACTAAAACTTGTGGGAATAAAAGGGTAGGATGTGATACTAGTTAGCTAAGTATCTAACCCTATTTTTGCCGCCTTAACCTTGCTCTTGAGTAGTGTTAGACTTGAGGTAGTGTGCTGAAATTTTATCTTCTCCACCCATTGCTCGTTCCTTCAATACGGGTTAATGGCATCGAGAAGTTGAGTTTTGGTTTGGTGTTTCCCTTGCTGTTTTGGAGCCTCTTTGGAAGCATTTAAAGTTTTTATGCTTGTTATTTTGGCTTTCGGTTAGGGTGATACCTCATTTCCCTAATCGTTAGCTTTTCGCTTTCATCAACTTCTAGATTTAAGGTTTTGGTTGCTAACCCAAATTTCCTTGTCCCAAGATGGCTGGTGGTACTCGTAACGGCCGTGGTCAGCAGCCTGGTTTGGATGAGGAGCTCCCGCCTCCTCCAACCATGGCTGAGGTTCTTCTACAGATTGAGCGCAACCGTTCAGAGGACAAGAGGGTCCTGCTGGATGTTATTGCGCGCAACACCTCCGCCCTTGCCGGTGCCTCAGGATCCGGGCAAGGGGGTGGACCTCAGCCTCGTGGGGGCCTTGCTAAGTTTCTCCGCACCCAGCCCTCCACGTTTTCCAGATCTGAGGACCCTCTGGACGCAGATGACTGGCTGCGTCAGGTTGAGCGGAAGCTCGGCGTTGCCAGTGCCGGGGATGTCGACAAGGCACTCTTTGCCTCCCATCAGTGCAGGGCGCACTCTCTTGGTGGGAGAACTTCTTGGCCATGCAGCCCGCCGGCTACACCGTCTCTTGGGAGGAGTTCCGGACTGCGTTTCGTGGAGCTCACATCCCTGCCGGCTTGATGAAGCTAAAGAAGAAGGAATTTCTCGCGCTCAAGCAAGGGCGTAAGTCAGTGATGGAGTACCTTTACGAGTTCAACCACTTGGCTCGTTATGCTCCATCTGAGGTGGCCACTGATGAGGCTAAGCAGGAGAAGTTCATGGAGGGCTTGTCTGAGGAGATGCAAGACAAGCTATCCATTGTGGACTTTGCCGATTTTCGGACCTTGGTGGACAAGGCCATTGTTCTTGAGCATAAGCGGCGCTAGGCGAGTCATAGCGCAAGTGGGAGGCCCAATGTCCAGCATGCAGCCGGCCTTCCCGTCCTCGTGTTGGGCCCGCACGGGGCCCGTTCTTGGCCTTACCACCGCCGAGGCCGTCGGCACCAGCCCTTTGCCCTCCGCAGGCCGTGCCCTAGTCATGGCGCTGCGAGTCACCGAGTGGCCCCGCAATCCGGTGCCGGTCACTTGTTTTCTGCGCGAGAAGGGGCATTATGCGAACCAATGCCCTAAGAAGATCTGGGCAGCCCTCGTCCTAATGGAGGGCGCGGCAAGGAGGTGGTCCTTCCGGGATCGGAAGGTTGTCCCCGCTACCCAAGGTGTGGGTAGTGGCCGCGTCAACCTCATCTCCGCGAAAGAGGCACAGGAGGCGCCTGACGTCGTGTCGGGTACACTTTCGGTTAACTCTCATCCTGCTACCGTTTTGTTTGATTCAGGAGCATCTCATTCATTTGTTTCTGAATCATTTGCTGCTATTGGTGAGCTTCGGTTTGCTCCTTTGTTGGTCCCCTTGCTCATTCGCTCTCCAGGTTCGGAGTTGAGAGCTGAGCTTGAGTGTCGGGATGTCCCTGTTGAGATAGAGGGAGTAGGATTTTTAGCGAACCTTATCCTCCTCCATTCAGCAAGCTTAGATGTAATTCTGGGCATGGATTGGTTGTCTCAGCACATGGGACAAATCGATTGCGCCCGGAGGCTCATCTACCTCACGATCCTTACGGCAAGAGTTCTTTTGCGAAGCTTCAAGGTCCGCATCTTTTCGTGCTCGAAGTGAAGCCAGCTCTAGATATTAGTGAAGTCCCTACAGTATGTGACTTCGTTGATGTCTTCCCCGAAGATCTTCAAGGGATGCCGCCAGTCCGTGACCTCGAGTTCGCCATTGAGTTGGTTCCGATGATCGCCCGATTTCAAGAGGCACTACTGGATGGCTCCAAACGAGTTGGTGGAGTTGAAGAAGCAACTGGGGAGCTTCAGGAGAAGGGCTTCATCCATCCTAGCTCATCCCCGTGGGGTTGTCCTGCAATCTTTGTAAAGAAGAAAGACAATACTCTACGCATGTGTGTGGATTACTGGCCACTTAATGAAGTAACGGTAAAGAACAAGTATCCCCTGCCCCGCATCGACGATCTCTTCGATCAATTGACTGGAGCTCGAGTCTTCTCTAAGATTGATTTGAGAGTGGGATATCATCAAGTTCGGATTCGACCAGAGGATATTCCCAAGACGACTTTCTCTACTCGTTATGGCTTGTACGAGTATACCGTCATGTCATTCGGCTTAACCAATGCTCCTGCCTTGTTCATGAATCTCATGAATTCGGTGTTTGTGGAGTATTTGGATAAGTTTGTGGTGGTCTTCATCGATGATATTCTTATCTACTCCAAGAACGATGAGGAACACGCTGGGCATCTGAGGCTAGTGTTGGGTAAGTTTCGTGAGCACCAGCTGTATGCGAAGTTCAGCAAGTGCGCATTCTGGTTGAAGGAAGTGGCCTGCCATGTTCTTTCAGCAGGAGGCGTAGCTGTGGATCCTAGCAAGATCAGCGATGTGCTTTCCTGGAGTCAGCCCTCTTCGGTCACCGAAGTCCGGAGTTTTCTTGGTTTAGCGGGATATTATCGTCGCTTTATCGAGAACTTCTCCAAGATAGCGAAGCCAATGACGGAGTTGCTCAAGAAGGACAAGAAGTTCTCGTGGTCTGCCGATTGCGAGGAAAGTTTCCAAGTACTCAAGAAGCGGTTGACCACCACGCCCATTCTTGTTCTTCCCGATGTCCATCGAAGCTTCGATATCTTTTGCGACGCTTCTCGTCGAGGCCTCGGTTGTGTCCTTATGCAAGAAGGCAAGGTAGTGGCCTACGCATCAAGGCAATTGAGACCTCATGAACTCAACTATCCTACCCATGACTTAGAGTTGGCCGCTGTGATTCATGCACTTAAGATTTGGCGACATTACCTAATCGGTAATCGTTGTGAAGTGTATTCGAATCACAAAAGCTTGAAGTATTTGTTCACCCAACCAGATCTGAACCTCAGGCAAAGGAGATGGTTGGAGTTGATCAAGGACTATGACATAGGTATTCACTACCATCCGGGCAAAGCCAATGTCGTTGCGGATGCGCTTAGTCGCAAAGCGCATTACAATGTCTTGTTGCTCCAAGAGCATCAGCCCACCCTTCTGGAGGAATTTCAGCGTCTCAACTTGGGTTTGGTTGAGCAGGGTTCCCTCGCTGCCTTAGTTGTACAGCCAACCTTGGTGGATCGGATCAAGTTCGCTCAACAGTCGGATGTCGGAGTGAACCGCATCAAGGAAAATGTCAAGAATGGAACAGCCAAGTGCTTCTCCGAAGATGATCTTGGTGTTGTGAGATTCGGGCAACGCCTTGTGGTTCCAAAGGACATGGAATTGCGGGGTTTGATTCTCCGGGAAGCCCACGATTCTCCTTTATCCATTCATCCCGGGGCCACAAAGATGTATCAGGATCTCCGGCAGCGATTTTGGTGGACCCGAATGAAGAGGGAGATCGCAAGGTTCGTTGCCGAGTACGACGTGTGTCATCGTGTCAAGGCCGAACATCAGCGTCCGACTGGACTGCTTCAGCCCTTGCCAATTCCGAAGTGGAAGTGGGATTCGGTCGGGATGGACTTTATCACTGGTCTACCCCGATCTCCAAAGAAGAATGATGCCATCTGGGTTGTCATCGATCGATTGACTAAAGTGACTCATTTCCTCCCTGTCAAGACTGACCTTCGAGTGGGTCTCCTAGCAGATCTCTATATAGCCCGCATCGTGAGTTTGCATGGTGTGCCAAAGACGATTGTGTCCGATCGTGGTTCGTTGTTCACTTCTCGATTTTGGCATAGCCTGCAAGAGGCTATGGGAACTCACCTTTCCTTCAGCTCAGCGTATCACCCCCAAACTGATGGTCAGACCGAAAGGGTCAACCAAGTTTTGGAGGATATGCTTCGAGCTTGTGTCCTATCCTATGGGAAGCATTGGGAGAAGTGCTTGCCATTTGCCGAAGCCAGACAACAACGACTTCCAAGCCAGTCTCGGCATGGCACCATTCGAGGCCTTATACGGGAGAAAGTGTAGAACCCCGTTGTATTGGTATGAGACCGGCGAAAGACCTTTCTTTGGCCCGGACTCCATCAATGAAGCCGAGAGTCAAGTCCAGCTTGTTCGTGATCGTTTGCGCACGACTCAATCCAGGCAGAAGAGCTATGCAGATCGCCGTCATCGCGAGTTGAGTTTTGAGCCCAATGACTTTGTTTATCTCAAGGTCTCCCCTTTGAAGGGCCATCAACGTTTCGGCGTCAGAGGCAAGTTAGCTCCTCGATATGTCGGTCCATACCGTGTTATTGAAAAGAAGGGAGCTGTCGCCTACAAGTTGGAATTGCCTGCTGCACTGGCGGGGGTACATGATGTGTTCCATGTGTCCCAGCTAAAGAAGTGCCTCCGTGTTCCAACCGAGGAAGCTCCGTTGGAAACTCTTGATGTCCGGGAGGGTTTGACCTCATCACAGCATCCTGTTCGCATCCTTGAAGAAGCTGAACGAAGAACGAGGAATAAGACCATCAAGTTCCTTAAGGTTCAGTGGTCGAATCATTCTGAGGATGAAGCCACTTGGGAGCGAGAAGATCATCTCCGTGCAGACTACCCCTCTTTCTTTTCCGAGTGAGACAAATCTCGGGACGAGATTTTTGTAAGGGGGGGAGGTTTTGTAACGTCCCAAATCCTGTACTTGTGTTTCAAGTATAAGAAAATGAGTAGAATTTAAAACTTTTTCTTACATCATGTATTTCCTGTGTGTACTAAACAATTATTGTACCAGAGTATGGAAATACAAAGTCACAAGTCTTTTGATCCAAATCTTGATCCTTCAAAAACGATCTTGTCCAATCTTGTGCCCCTTCTCGGGGAAATATTTTTCCTAAGTCCTAGGGTTGATATGTGACCCTCTCGAAAAATTTCACAATTTTTAGAAATTGTTCGAATATTTTTAAGGGTCATCAAACTTGTTTGACTTTGTCGTCAAACCCTAGCTCAAAGCAATGTATAATTTCGGAGAAAATGCTCAGCATAAAAACCTCTGGAAATTTTATACAAGGTCCATCTCAAGGTTAGCAACCTCATGTCAAAATTTCATAAAATTTGGAGTTAGTTTGCTACCTCAAATAAATCCCCAAGTCTCAGCTTTTTATTTCAAACTCAAACGGGATTCACTGTTCCTCAGTGCACTGCAGTCTGCTCGTGCCAACTGCGGCTCAGTCAAACCAATTAAAAGCACCACCCATGCCCTTGGATCTCAATCCAACCGCAAAGACCTCCTCTGGTCTTTGTAAAATACCTCCCACCCGCGCGACCTCCTCATGTTCCATTTGCAAAGACAACCCTCGAGGACCTCCACTAGGACGTCCTTTGCATCTTTTGCAAAGACCACCCTGGGGGCGTCCTCCTCAGACCTTCTCGACCACCCCTAGCCCTCGGGTGATCGTGGGCCGCCCATCTTCAGATCTGTGGCTCAGACCTCCCCTAAGTGTTAGGACCTCCAATCCTTATTTAAAAATCTGAGCCCTTAGATTCTCATCCAACCGTTCAGACCTCCCTAGTGGGAGCTCGGTCATGGATTTCACTAGTTACACTTGTTGACCAGGTCCTCCCTGGTTCTCTCACTGACTAGTGGGGCCTGGGCATTATCACTTTTTTGTGCATGGCAGTAGAGAGCAGTGCCTTGTCAACTCTAGGGCTGACAAACGGCTATGTGCTGCCAACATTAAATGTCTGGCAGCCCCTTTTGCTCAAAAGTCTCTCTGACACCTACTCCCATCATGTCGAGTGTCCTAGCTTGTTGAAACTGTGGACACTGCCTTGTTCTTCCTCTCCGGCTATATATTGAGCCCGAGCTTCTCCCTTAGGCTTCTTTGGATCCATTCTTGCACCTCTAGTTTCTTTCTCTGCTCTTGTGCTTAAAACACCCGAAAGCATCTGCCACCATTGCTGGACCTTGGAGCTCCCAGGCGACCTTCGAGCTCCAGTGGTTCAATATTGCAATATTGGCTGTCACTTTGTCATCTTGGTCACCTCAGTCTCCCTAACTTGTTTTGTTTAACCTTCACAGAGGTTGACAAATTGGGGAGCTGTTTACAGTCCGGATTAGTCGTCTTCCCAACTCCGGCGAGCACCACCGTCACCGGAGCTCCTGCGACCATTCTTGGACCTTCTTCATTCCCAGGTTAGTACTGTAGTGTTGAAAACCTGGTTCTTTTAGATCTGGTTAGTTTTTCGTTTTGGCCATATTTAGCCTCTTTCGGTCATCTCCGGCTAGCCGCCGGTAGGATGCGCTCTAGCCGTAGCTTTAGGTATCTTTAGGTTCTTCTCACTATTTGGAACCCAGCCGAGCCTTTGGTTCTCGCCGGCGAGGTCCCCATCGTCGGCGGTGAGCTAAACACCGAACTCATGTTTTTGTCGTGCCTTACTCGGGCAAGTGTTGTAGCTTTATGAGTAGCATTTAAGTTGTCCTAGGGCCCAATCATTAGAATTTAATGTTGTTCTTGTCGGCAAGCCGTGGGTGTAGTTAGTGTCCTCGACCTCTTAGTTTCAATCGTGGCCATTTAGGACCACCCCGACCCAGATCTCAGCCGTTAGATCTCCTTGTATAAGTCTCTAGCTGCCAGGACCTCCCCGCTGAAATCCTGGCCGTTAAAGACCTCCGTAGGTTAAATCCCAGCCGCTAGGATCACCCGCCGCATTGGGGTCCTCTTTGCAAAAGACCTCCTGGAGGTCCTCTGTGCGAAAAGGCCTCCCTTAGTCGTTTAATAAAAACCACCCCTGAGCCACCGCACCGAGGTCCTCTTTGCAAAAGACCACCCCTGGTCTTTCGTAAAGAGAACCTTCAAAACTACCTCCGGGGTCCTCTTTACAAAAAGACCACCTCTGGTCCTTTGTAAAGAAGGCCGCAAGACCTCCCTCCGCTCAGATCTAGACCGTTCAGGACCTCCTCGTGGAGATCTGAACCGTCCTGCACTCTCTCTGTTAAACACTGTCTCATAGGACCTCCCGCGAAGATCATGGCCATCCATGACCTCCTCGGTGAGATCTGGCCGCCGCGACCTCCTCGTTTTCATCTTAGCCGTTCACGACCTCCCCACGGATATCGTGACCGTCTCAGGACCTCCTCCATTAGATCCGTAGCTTTAGGACCTCCCCGTCACTCTGGACCGTTAGATTTAGATCTAACGGGCTGAACCTCCTCGCCATTAATAGCTCAGCCGCTAGTTTCTCTCTTTGTCGTTCATCTTTAGATCTACGGCTCGGATCCGAGAACATTCTGACCACTCGGATGCGATCTTGATCTTGGGCCATTGGATCTAAATCCATCGGTGGAGTCGTTGGCAGTTAAGACATCCTCTGTAGATCTTAGCCGTCAAACACCTCCCTCCTTCAGATCTTGCCGTCTAGGACCTCCTCGTTAGATCCAGACCGTCAAGTCTAGATCTAACGGCTAAGACCTCCCCTAGGCGCGATGAGGTCTTTGCGCCCAGGTGCTCGTGTGGGTTTTGGCATCTGAGCTCGTGAGCCGTGCGATCTTTGATCAACGGCCCACGACCTCCCCAGTTTTCGTTGGTTTTTCAGATTTAGTTCCCGAGAGCTTTTATTTGCACTTATTAATTGTTTTAAACTTCATAAATGCATATCTTTTTCTCTGTAGTTCCAAATTTAACAAACTAAAGTTCTATAATTGCATCTGTTAAAGTACTTTAGCATAGTATAGGTTTTACAATAGTCTTTAATCCCGAAATTAAACATGCCTTAGATTTATAATTTAGAAAAATCATAACTAAATCATTTTAACTCCAATTAAGATGAAACCACTTGTGTTAGCCTTAAGATGTCAGTTGCTACCTACCATAAAAATTTCAGCTACACTACCTTTCTAGAAATTTTCACCAAATAATTTAATTATGTGAACAGTAACAGATTGCATTTTTTTTAGCCGAACCACACTGTTTTGATCATATCTTTCGCATTAAGAGTCCAAATCAGTTGGTTCTTGTTTCTAAATTTGCTATAAATCATGCTCTTTCTGCTGTAAAATTTTCAGAGTATTTGGAGTATTTTGGTTGTAGAGTCTTTTTCGCTTTCTTTGTTCTTATCGGTTCTTTTTGGATCTTTCGGTAGGTTCCGACGATTGTGCCATCCTTGAGAGTGATCCTCTGCAGTATAGTGAGCAACAGCAGCCAGGCAAGCAGTTTGATCATTTCCTAATTGATCCCATTACTTTTAAAGTCTAATATTTTGTTTAACTTGTATGTATGCATTGCTATTTTGTTGTTAAATTGATTAGTTAATCCTCTAGTTGCATAATCTGTAGGTAAATAATTATCCTCTACTACCGAGCCTAGGTTATTTGTTTGTGATTAGAGTTCGTTGGATGAGCTCTTGTCACTTAGTAGATTGCGAATAAATATTGCTTAGCCATGCCTAGTTATCGGTAGTATTGGGCGATCATCGACTTAGTCGATGGTCTTGATCACACAAATACTTATGTTATTCCATTATGTCCAATCCTTTTGTTTTACTAATTTGCAAATCAAAAACTGAAAATAAAACTATATCTTGACTTGGGCACAATGGTATGTTGGTGTGATCTGTCGGGTGTGATTGAATGGTGCCTAAGTCCCCAAGGACCGAGTTACTTGTGTCACTAAGCCAGCGCTTTATTGCGTGCTAACCACACGAGGATATGGGACCTCTCTTGACTAAGTACTTTGGGAGGTGTTAATTATGAGCCGGTCGGTGGGTGCGTTGAAACGTGTGTGTGTGGTGTTGGAGGAGCATTAGCGGACCGGTTAGGCTGCCTAATGTGTCCTTCTCCGTGGGTTGCGCTCTTAATTAGCATCGCCCATTGGAAAGCGTCTTGTTAGACTTAGCCGTGCTCGCATACCAAAGGAAGTATGCTAACCGTGGTAGTGGAAAGGCGGTCTATCGTGTGGGTTCATTGGTACACCTGCAGGTTAAAACTATTCGAATAGCCTCGTCCTAGGTTATGGACATGCTTGGTAAGGTCGTGCAAGAACTAGACTACAACCTTTTAAAAACTTAAACTTGACATGGGTGGTATGAAGGGGTACTTCATGCTATTGTTGTGGTGGCTATTGGGTTAGTCACTTCCAGGATGTTGTCATCTACGTATTGTTATATTTGTTTCTCTCTTATTTGAACAATAAGAATTAATTGCAAACTTGCTTTTAAATGTACTACCTTATTGCAAAGAAAACTTGCTTTATACTGAAAATAAGTCCAGAGCCTCCTCCACTTAAATAAAGCTTGCATGTAGTTAACTATAGTTCTGTTATCTCACACGTTAGTCTTGCGAGTACAAAAACAATTTTTGTACTCAGATGCTATGCTTAATTGTTTTGTTACAGAGGAAGAAGGTGAGCCCCAAGGGCCTTACTTTTGCGAGATGTGCGGGTTCTGGGACGACTAGCTTGGTGGTCCGGTTGGTTGCCTTGTGGGTAAAGGCACACTGATTGGCTTTTGTTTATCGCCATCTTATGGCACTTTTGCTTCCGCTGTGTACTTATCTAGTTGTATGTCTTTTGGTCGTGTAACAGCCCTAACTTAGGGTTTGTATTTCAAATGTAAAATTTTGAGGAGAAATAAAAACTTTTGTTGTCTCTTCAAATCATTTGAAAGTTTCTACAATTTTCCCTAGCAATTTCCAATTTGTAGAATTTAATTCTTGTGATTGGAAATTGTTGTTATCAGATTCTTAGCCTTCAAACTTGTGATCATCCTCTGAAACTATTTTTCCTAGCATCTTGATCATCCTATCTACCTCCCTGAATTATTTCACAATTTTTAGATTTTGTTTGCTATTTCAAATGGCCAAGTCAACTCTGTTTGAAATCTGGTCAAACTCCCTGTACAGCAGCTTGTGAATTTTCTCTAGAACAATGCAGTGCATAAAAAGTTCTGGAAAAATTATACAAGGTTGTCCTCTGTCCCTAGTAGCTACCATAAAAATTTCGAAATTTTTGGAGCTCAGGAGCTACCTCTAAAAATTCCCCAAACCTTCTCTGTCTTTTAAATCAAATTCTAAAAGTACTGTTCCTCGGGCCCGAACCCAACTCAGGCTCGAGTCCGACCCGCACCACTTGACTCGGTCGCACCGCCTAGCTGCACCGCGCGCGAGTCCAATCGATCGTAACCGTCCGATGAAGATCGAACGATCCACGTCGCGTATGCAACCGACCTGTCCGAATGCATACACCAATCCCAGCCGTCCGTTTTAGATCCAACGGTCGATTGTGTTGTCGATCAAATCAAACCACCGGTTCGCACCGCTTGTTTGTCGCCGACATGTGGGTCCCACCTGCCGGCATCAACCTCGTCTTCTCGCACCTCACCGGAGCTCGCGTCGCGGCGTGCATGTTTGCCACGCACTCGTCGCCGCCACCTTTATGCCCTCGTGTCCGCCGGGAGGCATCGCCGTGACTTCATAAAAGCCCCGAGCTCATCCACTTCTTCTCCTTTGCGTTCGTGTTATCTCCGCCCGATTTCTTGTTTGGCCGAGAAGGAAACGGCTGTAGCACCGCGCGTTGGAGAAGCCCTTGAGCCCGCAACCTCACCATCGTGAACCACACTCGGTGCCGCATCCATTTTTCCCATCCGAGCTCGTGGCATCCGGTGAATCGTCCGAGCCACTTCTTCGTCCCCAACTCCGCTGGTCTCGCTCTGCAAGCTTGCTAGTGCTCGTGAGTTTCCGCCGACACTTGGTCCCTTCGGATCGCATTGATGCATCGCTAATGATGGCTTCATTTTTGTCTTTGGTGCATCGTTGAGGCCGCGCGACCCTTTCTTCTCCAATCACGGTGTTCCGCCGCGTGGCAATTCCGCCGCCTCGGACCTTCTTCTTCGACGTTATCTTGTGCTTATTGCTCCCGGAGTCGAGGCGATTCCGTGGCGCACCTTCCCGGCTTCTCGAAGTCTCAGAGCGTCTTCTGCGAGCCGTAGTTTCTTCTCCGCCTCGGCCGCCGTGAGCCCATCTCCGGCGACCATTGGGCTCCGCGTCACCGTCCACCGGGTTCGTGAGGTCTTTGCGAACCTTAAGGTACCACTCACTCGCCTTGAAACTCACCGGGTTGCTAGAACACCGCGCGCCGCGCCGCTCCCGTCGCGTGCGTACGAGCCGCCGCTGGCTTAGTTATCGCTAAACCCGGATTCGTTAGGTCATCGACTTGTGGGCCCTCTCTCGTATTAAGCCTGTTTTAGGATTCAAATCTAATCGTTTTAATTCTCTCGAGTCTCGTTATGTGGGCGGAATGTCGCTTAGGGATTGTGTAGTTTTGTTAATGCGCTCTCTTTCATGAAGCGTATTTTTGCCGGGCGTATGTGTTAGGATTACGTTACGTTAAGCGAAGACGTATTCTTTGAATACGCCGACGCCACCTTATGCGAGCAATCGCTCCGTCAAGATTTTAGGCGGCCGTGTCGCTGGTCAGCTTCTCGATCAAGGTAGAAAAGGATTTAATGCTTTAGTATTTACGTAATATGTTTTCATTGCTCGATAATTCATTTAGACTTGTAAAATGCATAGCTAATTCAATTTTATCCAAATTGCATGAAACCAGTCTTTATTAATTTTCTTTTAAATGTATTATTTACAAAAATTAGTTTCATCCATGTCTCCGTAGCAAGAATCTGTTAATTAATAAAATGATGCCTTAGGTATCTTCTAAATTAGAAAATGCATATCTCTTCCAATAATTGTCCAAATTCAATGAACCCAATTCTGTAAAATTTCATTTTCAGTATACTAACTATTAGAATAGGTTTTGCACATCGCTTACATTCATGAAAATCTGTTAAGTAATTAACTAGTGCTTGTTGTGTTTTTAGCTTAGAAAATTCATAGAAAATTATTAATAACTTAAAATGAATTGTTCTCTGTTTCAAATTTTGTTATTTCATGCTTAGGCTCTGTGTGAGTTTTGGCTTGTTTTGATGTTGTTGTATGTTTGAGTTTTGCCGGTGTTATTCGTTCTTATTTGCTGTTATGTTCGATCGTTAGGATTCGATATTTGCGGCAACCCTGAGGACGATCCTCCGCACCTTATTGAGCAACGACACCTGTGCAAGCGGTTTGATCATTCCTATCCCAAGATTTTAAAGTCTAATATTTTGTTTCATTGTATGTATGCATTGCTTAATTTGTGTTAAATTGATTAGTTAAACCAGTAGTTGCATATCCTGTAGACAAAATATTGATCTCTACTACCGAGCCTAGGTTATTTGTTTGTGATTAGAGGCATTGGATGGTCTCTTGTCACTTAGTAGATCCGGTCAAATTGCTTAGATATGCTTAGCTATCGGTAGAATCAAGCGATTATCGACTTTAGTCGGTAACCTTGATCACACAAAATTTACTATAACTTATTGTTTCAAAGATTTTTGCTATGTTTAATTGCAAAACTAAAACCAAAACCAAAAATGATTTAGACTTGGGCACAACGGTATGATTGGTGTGATCTTGGGTGTGTGATCGAATGGTGCCCGAGTCAACAAGGACCGAACATCTTGTTACATCAACTAAGCATTTTGCGTGCTAACCACACTAGAGTATATGGGACCTCTCTTGACCTAGTACTTTGGCGTGTATTGGCTCACGGTCGCGAGGAGGTCGCAGGAGGGATGGAGGTGGGAGCATGGTAGTTGTCCAAAAGCTTTATCCTCGAGTGGGTAGTTGTCTTTTCGGCTTTACCATGTAAGCGTATGGGTTTCTATCCATACGAGCTGCTGTAGTTAATACACAATATTGGAAACAGTCTCTCGAGGACTTAGTCAGGCTTGCATACCTTCTAAGTGTGTTTTGGCTTAAAGGCGATCTCAAGTGTGGGTACATTGGTACACCGCAGGTTCAAACTATTCGAATAGCCTCGCCCTAGGTTATGGACACGCTGGCAAGGTCTTCCAAGAGTTAGACTACAACATTTAAATTAAAACTTGATGGGTGGTACGAACTGGGATTCGTGTTATTGTTGTGGTGACTATTGGGATAGTCACTTCTAGGATGTTTTTACTTACTCTTTGCTATTATTATCCCATCAGATTTCAACATTAAAAATGAATTGCAAACTTGCCTTTAAATCAGATTACATTATTGCAAATGAAAATTGGCTTTATGCAAATGAACCATATGACCTCCACCAAACAAGCTCGCATGTAGCATATGAACAGTCCGCTAGTTCACACGCTGCCTTGCGGGTACAAAGACAATCTTGTACTCGTGTGCTTTGCTTAATGTTTTGTTGCAGAGGAAGAAGGTGAGCCTCGTGGGCCTCACTTCGTGAGTCAGGCTGCCGCCGTGGGTGACGACTAGTCTTGGCGGTCCTGGCGATGCCTTGTGGGTTGGAGGCACACCGATTGGCTTTGTTTATAGCCATCTTATGGCACTTTTGCTTCACTGCCGTTGTTGTCTATTTGTGTATCTTGTGGCACGCTCGCCTATGTCCGTAATATTGTTACTATTTGTTTATCTTCCGCTTGTAGTGTGATGTTTGGACTCTATGTTTGGAATGGAGTTGATGCATACTTTTGTTGTGAGGTGTGTATACCGCTCGGAAGTATACATATTCGAGGATCGCTTTATTTGATTTGTGATGCTAGGACCGGTGGTTGGTTACATTACAAACCAAATAAATTGGGGTCCTCACA
This sequence comes from Ampelocalamus luodianensis, assembly GCA_036346255.1. NCBI lineage: Eukaryota > Viridiplantae > Streptophyta > Magnoliopsida > Poales > Poaceae > Ampelocalamus > Ampelocalamus luodianensis. The sequence goes on along the minus strand of JAYEVH010000139.1, from coordinate 8,770 downwards.
AAGTTGGTATCGAGCCATTCGACCGTAGCAACCCAAGCATAGTCGTCCTTAGGATATTTTGAAAGTCTTATTTTAAAATTATAAAAAGGTTTATGAAAACCTAGGCATTCTCGATTTTATTCCTTACCTATCTTAGCTTTCTACTCTCACCTTACTCTAATTTGAGTTTTGAGAACTTGGTTTTCTCTTCCTTTTCAAAAGGTAGTTACTTAGTGGTGGAATTAGTTTTGGGAGAACTATGGAAAATCGTGGGAATAATAGGTAAGATGTAAAGTGAGTAGTTATATGTCCGATTTTTGCCGGTCGAACTTTATCCCGTTGTGTTTGTTTCTCGACCGCCAAGAAATTTCGGCTTTCTTGCTTTTAAATTGTTGCTAACTTGCTTTAGTGGAACAGATGGTCGCGGAACTCGTGAGTGGTCGGAATCACCACCGGTCATGATGAGGAGCTTCTCCTCCGACCATGGTCGAGGTTCTCGCCGATCGAGCGAACCGCATGGACCAGACGCGCATCTTGGAGGTTATTGCTAGGAATACCTCCACTCGCCGTGGTGGCGCCACCGCACTCGCGGGGACTTGCAGAGTTCCTCCGCACGCAGCCGCCGACTTTCTCCCGCTCCGAGGACCTCTCGATGCGGATGATTGGTTGCGCATGGTTGAGCGAAGCTCAACATAGCTCGATGCCAGGCGCAGATAAGGCACTCTTCGCGCCCCACCACCTTGAGGGCGCAAAGACTCTCATGGTGGGAGAACTATTCGCCATGCAGCCGCGCCCATGTGGTCGCGTGGGAAGAGTTCGATCAGCTTTTCGTCGGGCCCACATCCCCGATGGCCTCGATGAAGTCAAGAAGAAGGAGTTTCTCGTGCTCAAGCAAGGGCGCAACTGCGGACGGAGCACCATGCGAGTTCAATCATCCGCTCGTTATGCTCCGGGAGAGGTGGCCTCGATGAGGCTAAGCAGAGAAGTTTATGGATGGCTTGTCCGAGGAGCCGCAGGACAAGCTATCTATTGTGGACTTCGCACTTTCGTGCCTTGGTAGATAAGGCCATTGTTGCCGAAAGATAAGGCGGCGCCAAGTAGTCCTGCAGCGCAAATGGGAGGCGATCGCCTACTCACACCACCTCGTCGTCGTCTCGGCCGGGCGGCTTCGTGGCTCGTTCTTTGCTCCACCGCGCCGAGGCCATCTCGCACCAGCCTCGCCCACCACAGCCGTGAGCCACCACGCGCGCCGCGATCCAAGCAGAGCGGCCTCGCAATCCGGCGCCGAGGTCACTTGTTTTCGCCGCCACAACAAGGGCCATTATGCGAATGCTCGCTCGAGAGTGTTGCAGCACTCGCCCTAATGGAGGACGCGGCAGGGGAGTGGTCACCACCGACCGTAAGATGATCCAAGCCCTGTGGTGCGAGCAGCAATGGCCGAGTGAACCACCTTTCACCGAGGAGGCTCTGGAGGCGCCGATGTTGTGATGGGTACACTTCTTGTTAATTCTCGCCCCGCAAAGATATTTGATTCTCGAGCATCGATTCTTTTATTTCAAGATCATTTGTGCTGCTAGTGGTCTTCATTGTGTTCCTTTAGAAGTTCCTTTGCTCATCCGCTCCTCGGGTCGGAAATGAGAGCCGATTTACAATGCCGGATGTTCCTATCATAGTCAAGGGAGTGGGATTTTTAGCAAATCTTATTCTCGCTCTGCTCAAAGAAGTCCGATGTGATTTTGGCATGGATTGGTTGTCCCAAAGACTTGGGGCGATTGATTGTGCCAGAAGACTGTTTATCTTACCACTTCTTCTGCGAGCAGCGGTCGGATTTTCGCCAGCCTTCAGTGGGCCGATCTATGTGCAATAGAAGCGGCCACCTTGCGATTCGTGGATGTTCCCATAGTATCCGACTTTGGGGATGTCTTTCCAAGATTTACTCCGATGCCTCCGCTCGAGATCCGAGTTTGTCATCGAAGTTGCGCCCTGGCATCGCCCGATTTCAAGGCGCCGATCGAATGCCTCCCAATGAGCTAGAAGAATTGAAGAAGCGCTTGGTGAGCTCCAAGCAAAGGGTTTCATCCGTCCCGCCATCTCCTTGGGGTTGTCCTGATCTTTGTAAAGAAGAAGGACAAGACTTTGCGCATGTGTGTTGATTACCGCCCTCTCAATGAAGTGACGTGAAGAACAAATATCCTCCGCCCGCATTGATGATCTTTTGACCGCTTGTCTGAGCCCGTGTGTTCTCCAAGATTGATCTCGAGATCTGCTATCATCAAGTCCGGATCAGATCGAGGATATTCCAAGACGGCCACTACTCGTTATGGCCTATACGAGTACACCGCCATGTCTTCGGTCTAACCAATGCTCCAATTTGTTCATGAACCTTATGAATTCAGTATTCATGGAGTATTTGGACAAATTTGTGGTGGTCTTTATTGATGATATTCTTATCTATTCCAAGATCAAGCAGAGCATGCCGAGCATCCAAGATTATTTTGGGCAAGTTATGGAGCATCACCGTATGCAAAGTTCAAGAATGTGAGTTCTCGTTGAAGGAAGTGGCATTTTGGGCCATGTTCTTTCAAATGAGGAATAGCCGAGATCCCAAAGAAAGTCGCCGATGTTCTATCTTGGGGCCACCAAGTCGGCCATCGATGTGCGGAGTTTTCTTGGTCTAGCGGCTACTACCGCCGCTTTATCGAGAACTTCTCCAAGATCGCAGCCAATGACCGAATTGCTCAAGAAGGACAAGAAGTTTGTGTGGTCCTCTGCTTGTGATGAGAGCTTTCAGAGCTCAAACAACATTGACTTCACTCCAGCCTTACTCTTCCCGATATCCACAAGAACTTCGATATTTATTGCGATGCCTCTCGTCGGGGACTCGTGTGTTCTTATGCAAGAAGGCAAGGCGCTTGCCTATGCATCTAGGCAAATGAGGCCTCATGAGCTCAACTATCCCACCCATGATTTAGAGCTTGCCGCAGAGTTCATGCACTCAAGATTTGGCGGCATTATTTGATCGGAAACCGTGGAGGTGTATTCCGATCACAAGAGTTTGAAATACTTATTCACTCACCAGATCCGAACCTCGTGCAGAGGAGATGGCTAGAATTGATCAAAGATTATGATATGGGTATTCGTGATCATCCCGGCAAGGCCAATGTGGTTGCCGCACTTAGCCGAAAGGTGTATTGCAATACTGATGATCCAAGAGCAAAGAACCCGCACTTCTTGCGCACTTCGCTGCCTCAACTTGGGTTTGGTTGAGCACGGTTCCCTTCATCGCCTGACAGTAACCAACCTTGGTGGATCAAATCAAGTCAAGACAAGAATCGATGTTGGTATGGCAAAATCGCGTAACATCGTGATGGTTCACCTAAATGCTTTACGTAAGATGAGCACGGTGTTGTGTGGTTTGGGCAGCGCCTTGTGGTCCCAAAGGTCCCGCACTGCGGATTTGATTCTTCAGAGGCCCATGATTCGCCTTTGTCCATCCATCCCGGCCACCAAAATGTATCAAGATCTGCGCGAGATTCTCGTGGACTCGCATGAAGCGAGATTGCCGTGTTCGCGCCGATGTGACGTGATGTTGTCGCGCCAAGGCCGAGCATCGCCCAAATGGTCTTCTTCACTTCTTGCCTATACCAGAGTGGAAGTGGATTTCAGAGGCATGGATTTCATCACCGGTTTGCCCTGCTCATCCAAGGGAAACGACGCCATTTGGGTTGTCATTGACAAAGCTAACTAAAGTGGCGCATTTCCTTCGGCCAAGAGTCACCCGTGTGGAACCTCTAGCCGAGCTCTATGTATCAAGGATTGTGAGTTTGCATGGTGTACCCAAGACGATTGTGTCTCGACCAGTGGGCGTTGTTTACCTCTCGGTTTTGGCATAGTCCGCAGGAGGCCATGGGAACTCGTCTTACTTTCAAAGACGCCTATCATCCTCGGATCGATGGTCGACGGAGCGCGTCAATCAGTGCTCAAGATATGCTCCGTGCTTGTGTTCTTTCCTATGGGAAGAATTGGGAGAAGTGCCTACCGCTTGCCGAGTTCTCCTACAACAACAGCTTCCAGCTAGTCTCGGTGATGGCACCGCTTGAGGCTTTGTATGGGAGGCGCCGCAGAACACCATTGAACCGGTCGAATCGTGAAAGGCGCTTGGCCCGGATTCGATCAATGAGGCGTAAAGTCAAGTGCGCTTGATTCGTGAGCACTCTGCGCATAGCTCGCCCAGCGTAAGAGCTATGCGATCGCCGCCGCCGTGAGCTAAGTTTCACCAATGACTTTGTGTATCTCAAAGTCTCACCAAGGGGCATCGCTGCTTTCGTGTCAAGGGCAACCGCCTCGATATGTCGGGCCGACGCATCATCAAGAAAGTGGGAGCGTTGCATACAAGTTGGAGCGCGCTACACTCGAAGGGGTGCATGATGTTTTCCATGTGTCACAATTGAAGAAGTGCCTCCGTATTCCGCTTGAGGAAACACCATTGGAAAATATCGATGTGCGTGAAGATCTGCCTTATCGTGAGCGTCCCGCTCAGATCCTCAAGAAGTCAACGCAGTAACGAGGAACCGTGTGATTAAGTTCTCAAAGTTCGCGGTCGAACCACTCGAGGATGAAGCCACATGGGAGCGGAAGATCGCCTCCGAGCAGATTACCCGCCCTTCTTCTCCTAAAGGATCGTAATCTCTGGCGAGATTCCTGTAAGGGGGGGAGATTTGTAACAGCCCTAACTTAGGGTTTGTATTTCAAATGTAAAATTTTGAGGAGAAATAAAAACTTTTGTTGTCTCTTCAAATCATTTGAAAGTTTCTACAATTTTCCTAGCAATTTCCAATTTGTAGAATTTAATTCTTGTGATTGGAAATTGTTGTTATCAGATTCTTAGCCTTCAAACTTGTGATCATCCTCTGAAACTATTTTTCCTAGCATCTTGATCATCCTATCTACCTCCCTGAATTATTTCACAATTTTTAGATTTTGTTTGCTATTTCAAATGGCCAAGTCAACTCTGTTTGAAATCTGGTCAAACTCCTCAGTACAGCAGCTTGTGAATTTTCTAGAACAATGCAGTGCATAAAAGTTCTGGAAAAATTATACAAGGTTGTCCTCTGTCCCTAGTAGCTACCATAAAATTTCTGAAATTTTTGGAGCTCAGGAGCTACTCTAAAAATTCCCAAACCTTCTCTGTCTTTTAAATCAAATTCTAAAAGTACTGCTCTCGCCCAACTCAACTCAGCTCGAGTCCGACCCGCACCACTTGACTCGGCCGCACCGCCTAGCTGCACCGCGCGAGTCCAATCGATCGTAACCGTCCGATGAAGATCGAACGATCCACGCCGCGATGCAACCGACTGTCCGAATGCATACACCAATCCCACCGGCCCGCTTTAGATCCAACGGCCGGTGTTGTCGATCAAATCAAACCACCGGTTCGCACCGCTGCTTGTCGCCGACATGTGGGTCCCACTCACAAGATCAACCTCGCCTTCTCCGCGACTCACCGAGCTCGCGCGCGGCGTGCATGTTTGCCACGCACTCGCCGCCGCCACCTTTATGCCCTCGTGTCCTACCGAGGCATCGCCGCGACTTCATAAAAGCCCCGAGCTCATCCACTTCTTCTCCTTTATGCTTCGTGTTATCTCCGCCCGATTTCTTGTTTCGCCGAGAAGGAAACGGCGGTAGCACCGCCGCTGAGAAGCCCTGAGCCCGCAACCTCACCATCGTGGAACCACACTCGGCGCCGCATCCATTTTTCCCATCCCGAGCTCGTGGCATCCGGTGAATCGTCCGAGCCACTTCTTCGCCCCCAACCCGTTGGTCTCGGCCTCGCAAGCTTGCTAGTGCTCGTGAGTTTCACGACACTTGGTCCTTCGGATCGCATTGATGCAATCGGGCTAATGATGGCTTCATTTTTGTCTTTGGTGCATCGCGAGGCCGCGCGACTTTCTTCTCCAATCACGTGTTCCGCCGCCGCGGCAATTCCGCCGCCTGACCTTCTTCTTCGACGTTATCTTGTGCTTATTGCTCCCGGAGTCGAGGCGATTCCGCGGCGCACCTTCCCGGCTTCGGTCTCAGAGCGCCTTCCGCGAGCCGTAGTTTCTTCCGCCCGCCGTCGTGAGCCCATCTCCGGCGACCATTGGGCTCGCGTCACCGCCACCGGTTCGTGAGGTCTTTGCGCAACCTTAAGGTACCACTCACTGCCTTGAAACTCACCGGGTTGCTAGAACACCGCGCGCCGCGCCGCCGTCCTCGCATGCGTGTTGACAGCCGGCTGCTTTAGTTATCGCTAAACCTCGTTCTCTAGGTCATCGACTTGTGGGCCCTCTCTCGTGTTAAGCCTGCTTTAGGATTCAAATCTAATCGCTTTAATTCTCCGAGTCTCTCGCATGGGCCCTAATGTCGCTTAGGGATTGTGTAGTTTGTTAATGCGCTTTCTCATGAAGCGATTTTTGCCGGGCGATGTGTTAGGATTACGTTCGTTAAGCCAAGACGATTTTGAATACGCCGACGCCACCTTATGCGCAGTCCGCTCGTCAAGATTACATGGCCCGCCGCCGCTGGTCGCTTACCGATCAAGGTAGAAAAAGGATTTAATGCTTTAGTATTTCGTAATATGTTTTCGTTGTTCGATAATTCATTTAGACTTGTAAATGCATAGCTAATTCAATTTTTATCCAAATTGCATGAAACCAAGTCGTTAATTTTCTTTTAAATGTATTATTTACAAAAATTAGTTTCATCCATGTCTCCGTAGCAAGAATCATTAATTAATAAAATGATGCCTTAGGTATCTTCTAAATTAGAAAATGCATATCTCTTCCAATAATTGTCCAAATTCAATGAACCCAATTCAGAAATTTCATTTTCAAGATACTAACTATTAGAATAGGTTTTGCACACTGCTTCGTCATGAAAATCATAAGTAATTAACTAGTGCTTGTTGTGTTTTTAGCTTAGAAAATTCATAGAAAATTATTAATAACTTAAAATGAATTGTTCTCTGCTTCAAATTTTGTTATTTCATGCTTAGGCTGCCGTGTGAGTTTTGGCTTGTTTTGATGTTGTTGTATGTTTGAGTTTTGCCTTGTTATTCGCTCTATTTGTCGTTATGTTCGATCGTTAGGATTCGATATTTGCGGCAACCCCGAGGACGATCCTCCGCACCTTATTGAGCAACAACACTGTGCAAGCGCTTGATCATTCCTATCCCAAGATTTTAAAGTCTAATATTTTGTTTCAATTGTATGTATGCATTGCTTAATTTGTGTTAAATTGATTAGTTAAACCGTAGTCGCATATCCTCGTAGACAAAATATTGATCTCTACTACCCGAGCCTAGGTTATTTGTCGTGATTAGAGGTCGGATGGTCTCTTGTCACTTAGTAGATCCGGTCAAATTGCTTAGATATGCTTAGCTATCGAGAATCTGGCGGTTATCGACTTTAGTCGGTAACCTTGATCACACAAAATTTACTATAACTTATTGTTTCAAAGATTTTTGCTATGTTTAATTGCAAAACTAAAATCAAAACCAAAAATGATTTAGACTTGGGCACAACGGTATGATTGGTGTGATCTGTTGGTGTGATCGAATGGTGCCCGAGTCAACAAGGACCGAACATCTTGTTACACTCGAACCAAGCATTTTGCGTATAACCACACTAGAGTATATGGGACCTCTCTTGACCTAGTACTTTGGCGTATTGGCTCCGGTCGCAGGAGGTCGCAGGAGGGATGGAGGTGGGAGCATGGTAGTTGTCCAAAAGCTTTATCCCGAGTGGGTAGTTGTCTTTTCGGCTTTACCATGTAAGCGTATGGGTTTCTATCCATACGAGCTGCTCGTAGTTAATACACAATATTGGAAACAGCCTCGAGGACTTAGTCAGTGCTAAGCATACCTTCTAAGTGTGTTTTGGCTTAAAGGCGATCAAGTGTGGGTACATTGGTACACCGCAGGTTCAAACTATTCGAATAGCCTCGCCCTAGGTTATGGACACGCTGGCAAGGTCTTCCAAGAGTTAGACTCAACATTTAAATTAAAACTTGATGGGTGGTACGAACTGGGATTCGTATATTGTTGTGGTGACTATTGGGATAGTCACTTCTAGGATGTTTTTACTTACTCTTTGCTATTATTATCCTTACAGATTTCAACATTAAAAATGAATTGCAAACTTGCTTTAAACTGATACATTATTGCAAATGAAAATTGGCTTTATGCAAATGAACCATATGACTTCCACCAAACAAGCCTCGCATGTAGCATATGAACAAAGTCCGCTAGTTCACACGCCTGCCTTGCGGGTACAAAGACAATCTTTGTACTCGTGTGCTTTGCTTAATGTTTTGTTGCAGAGGAAGAAGGTGAGCCTCAGGGCCTCACTCGTGAGTCAGGCTGCCGCTCGTGGGTGACGACTAGTCTTGGCGGTCCTGGCCGATGCCTTGTGGTTGGAGGCACACCGATTGGCTTTGTTTATAGCCATCTTATGGCACTTTTTGCTTCCGCCGTCGTTGTTGTCTATTTGTATCTTGTGGCCCGTCGCCTATGTCCGTAATATTGTTACTATTTGTTTATCTTCCGCTTGTAGTGTGATGTTTGGACTCTATGTTTGGAAATGGAGTTGATGCATACTTTGTTGTGAGGTGTGTATACGCTTCGGGAAGTATACATATTCGAGGATCAGCTTTATTTGATTTGTGATGCTAGGACCAGTGGTTGGTTACATTACAAACCAAATAAATTGGGGTCCTCACAGCCTGGCCACTTCTTGATGCATGATTTTGTAAC